>CH003267.1:503129-543255 GCA_000149265.1 Ciona savignyi
ACATAATATTCTGTTATTAGTTGTTTTCCATCTACGTCATTTGCTTTATGAAGCATTATGCTATCACAAAAAAAAAATTATAAAGAATACATGTACGAGTTTAGTTTTATGTTCTTTCTATTTAGTGGAGGTTTGGCTGCCAGTCAAGTTTATCTATACGCTATGTATGTACATCAGGGTTTGAATTAAGGGATCGCGAATCGCTATTCGCGAACCGTTTTTTAAAGTTCGCGAATTACAAAATTTAACAAAATCGCGAAAATATAAATTACCGTTACTGATTTCGCGCACTTTTAATAATAAATCATCAACACGTTAATATAACATCGTTTGCCTTCAACATAACATTTAACAATCAAATTACTATTACATTTATTTACCTTGCCTTTACTTTGCATTATTGACGTATAATAAGCATTTCTATTACAACGCAACAATAGCCATTATGCGTTTATATACCACGATTCCTTTATTTATGATTGGCGGAGATGCGACACACCCCTTTATAATAAGGTTATATGGTGTTTTAACAAGTAAGATTACTCGTTTCAAAGGCTTCTTTCGTCGATATTCGTCCTATCCTACACGCATTAACTTACTATACGTTTAGTGTAGTTTATCATTACTACTAAATAATCGTACTGTTTGCTTAATTAATTATCTTTCTGTATTTAAGATTAGTTTAAGAGGTTCTGAAACTGCATTCTAAGGCAATTTAACATAGCCAATGCGCGAAAACGATTTTCTCCTAACCCACGTATTTCGCGAATCGTTTCAAAATCATTAATTCGAACCCTGTACATATGGGATCAAAACGGAGATATATGTAGTGACATTCGTGGCTTATGTAATATTTTTGCACATTATATTAAGTTATTTTAAAATTGTTAAAATGGGAGATTAATGTGCGCACGGCTCTTCCCCTTTACTTCTGCCAAAGTATTTCCTGTGCGTGTCAACGGACTATAATCCCCGAGCCATACATGGCAAGCTGACGTTTTATGTATAAACGCACTTTATTTTTTATTATCAGAAACGCGTTCTGAAATGCAGACCTAAGCATTGCCTGCTGGAGTTGATATCTTCAAGCATGTATTACGAACCACTTTTAATTGTATGCATTATATTCTATCAGCTTGCAATATAAAAATAAAGAAATGTTTTGTAAGGAGTCGGATTGCGATTTATTCGAGTCATGGCTGAGGTCTGTAAGTTGGGGAACCTCATGCCAGATTTAGTGCCAGCACTAGGACTTAGGAGCAAACCGCAAGCCCCAACTAAACAAAATAAGATCCCCACATATATGTACCAGGTATAGACGACAGCGGATCCTGGGACATGATCCAAGTAGATGTGTTGAAAAACCCCTGGCCCTACGTTATACCACTAAATCAGACAATAAAAACACATTCATGCCCACATAGTTTAGTAAGCATATGGTAAGAAAATACCCCAAGTATGTAACATAGGCAGGCTATCGTAACAAAGTATGTATGAGTACCTTAAATTCCAAAATCTTTTTATTGAAGACTCTTGTAGTCCTTCTTGGTCCGCGTGGAAGTTCGAATGATTGTTACGTGTCCTTGGTTATGAATCTTAGAACAATTGAAGGTTACCTTCCAGAATTCACGTGGACACGTGCCACGTGGCTATCGATGCGAAACACACTGTTTTGGAAATTGCCAGAATTTTATTTTAAAGGGGAATTCCCATCGCCAAGAAAAGACCGCGAAACCATAGATATCCCATCAAAGAATAATTGGCACAAGTGCGGTGCCTCAGTAAAGGTAATCCCAGTACGGTCGTGTGGCACAAAAGTTAACGCGGCCGATACCTAACAATTCTATACAAAGACGGTCTCGGAATCCAGCCATCGTGGGTTAGAAACTCAGCCCTGTTAAAACAAATAATAAAAAATAAAAAAGTTAAGTTTAACCTGTAGTGTTAAAAAAAAACTCTCTTTGTGAACCTATCGAAGATTCGAAACTTAATCCGGGAAAAATAAATAAATCTTTCGTTTATTAAGGGGTACTAGCTAGTGCCTACTCAAAGGACACATTAATAAAACAATTTCTACTTTAAAACCAATCTTAACTAGAGAGTGTCAACCACGTGTTTAACCATCACTATTTGTAAAACACCTGTTGTATGCCTATGCCATATATTCATGCTACAGGGTTCCTAACCACATTTTGTATTTTATACACTGAGTATAATTTGTTTCTGCAAGCATAAACGCATGGGTCCCATAGTTATTAAACCAAACTTCTTTTCCATGTAAAGGTAAAAAAATAAACGTCTTAAATTTACGAACATTTCACCACAAATGTTTTAAATTAAAGCTTCCTTTTAAGCGCTGTATTGAAATGAAGCTAAATTCCCCAAACAGCCCGATTTAGTTTTTCGTGGTTTCAGGGAATTACTGGGTTTAGTAGATAAGTTTCTACTGGGTTATTACATAAGTTTCTGTTTTTACATGTGGGTTATGTTATATAACAATTCTTAATGTTTTAATCTGATTTGTCGATCTCCTTGTTGGAGATGTCAGTATGATATGGCATACCTGTTACAATCATAATTCAGGAACATATCATCGTTTTTAAAGGAATTACCCTAATAAATGTTTTCTTTCTTTTAATTGGAACAGAGTGTTTAATGGTCTAACATTTTACCAAATCTGATTTAAATTGGAGCTGCCGTTCAAGCAATATGCGCAAAAAAGCTAATTTTTTAGAAAAAAATACCGCTTTGGTTTTTAACGTCTCAGGGAAATTCCCCTGGATTTATTATCCAAAATTTTAGTTTCTGAATATCTAGCCCATGTTGTCTAACAAATAACAAAGTTTGATTGCGCATACATTTTTTATTCTTGTAGATGTCGGGTCGACATGGCATGCTTGTAACAATCATGATTTGACAACAAAAACTTATTTTTTAGGATATTTCCCTAAGTATTTTTTTAATTCTTGTAAGTGTTAAATCAGTTACTTATGCACTTACATTTTATCAAATCTGATTCAAATTGGAGCTACCGTTCAAGCGCTATGCGCAAATAAGCTAAATTTTTAGGAAAAAAATACCGTTTTGGTTTTTAACGTGCCAGGGGAATTCCCCTGGATTTATAACCCAAAATTTTGGTTTCTGCATATCCAGACTATGTTGTCAAACAATAACAAAGTCTCATTGCGATTTTACTATTACTTCTGGTAGATGTCGGGGCGATATGGCATGCCTGTCACAATCATGATTTGACAACAAAATCTTATTTTTTAGGGTATTTCCCTAGGTATTATTTTATTTCTTTTAGGTGTTAAATCAGCTACTAATGCACTTACATTTTATTAAATCTGATTCAAATTGAAGCTACCGTTCAAACGCTATGCGCAAAAGAGCTAATTTTTTAGAAAAAAATACCGTTTTGGTTTTTAACGTGCCAGGGGAATTCCCCTGGATTCATCACCCAAAATTTTGTTTTTTGCATATCTAGATCATGTTGTCAAAATAATAACGAAGTCTTATTGCGATGTTATTATTCCTTCTGATGGATTTCTGGGCGATATGGCATGCCTGTCACAATCATGATTTGACAACAAAATCTTATTTTTTAGGGTATTTCCCTAGGTAATTTTTTTATTTCTTTTAAATGTTCAATCAGTTACTAATGCACTTCCATTTTGTCAAATCTGATTTAAATTGAAGCTACCGTTCAAACGCTATGAGCAAAAGAGCTAATTTTTTAGAAAAAAATACCGTTTTGGTTTTTAACGTGCCAGGGGAATTCCCCTGGATTTATCACCCAAAATTTTAGTCTGTGCATTTCTAGACCATGTCCTCTAACAAATTACCAAGTTTCGTTGTGAATCCTTTACCCCTTTCAATTTTAATTTTGTTCAGATGCCAGTAATAGTTTATTGGCGTGTAACCAATTATTAGGCGTCTCGACCGCAACTAACGGGTGGACCTTTTTTGCAAAGCAAATGGTGTCGATTTCAAAGTTGTTCCTATTATTGGAACATAAGACGTGTGAAATAAATAAAGGATCTCCAAGCGCTTTTGGTTGTACCAGTTTCTACGGTTAATTTTTGGTTTATTTCTGCTAACGTTGGCCAATAGCAAAACAATTCGTAATATACACTGTAAACTGTAAGGGTGGAATCGTTTTTGGAGGGTGGAATTTTACAATTCGGTGCGTGGAATTATTACATGCTAAGGTGTGTATTCCCCAAAAATCGTGTAAATTTTACAACATGGGCTCCTGTGTGGACAAGTCCATCTTTTAAGGTGTTATATCCCACGTACTAAAATCAATAGGGTGGTTTTAAAAATCCAGGGGTGGGTTTCGTGTATCGAAGGTGGTTATTTCACCATACGGGTGGAACTCGACACCAAGCGCTTAAATCAACCTAAAGCCGTTGCTACAGCAACTTGTTTGATGCAATGACATATATACGCACCATATATCCATCGAAAGTTGTTCTACCTGGTTTCTTTATATTTAATGAAAAAATACAATTTAGGCCTACACATGTAGTCTTCTTGACTAACTGTTATGTTAGGATAGGAATATTTAAACCTCGAAATCCTTATCTTGATATTTTACTAAAGCAATACGTTTTGAAATAATAAATGTTGACCGTTTTAGTCAAAGCTGCAGTTTATTTCTCCTGCAAAGGAACATTTTGTTGTTGCTGTAAAATATTGTGAAACACTGCGCATGCGCACAAATAATTTAAGTCGCATTTGATTGGTTCAAGCATTGCGCCATTTTTTAGTTCTCGAATGATAAACATTATGACGACATGTGCTTGCGGGTTCACGTGAAAAGGATAGTACTAAACTTAACTTAAAACTCCTTCAGCGACAAAGAAAGTTTTTTAGGATGCTTTAGGTCTATGTTAGATAAGCTTAAATTCAGTTAGACTATATTATCTTAACTATTTTATTAAATAGCCTAGATGCATATCAATGTTTGTAGGTTGTTGCTAGTCTATAGAAAGACCTTCAGCGTGAGGTGCATGTGGATGTCGCAATTAAATTCACATGCATTAGATGTGTACCAGGTTTTTTCTAAGAAGTATATACGTTTGCGATGTCGTGCTTGTTCTTTACCAGTACCTTAAGGTTAATTTCATCATGCCTTGTACTTTTTTGTGAGCTTATCAATTTTAGAAATGTTTTTGTTGTTTGTATAAATATAAATAATTAACCTTAATGCCATGTTATTTATTCAGATTAATTAGCATACTGCTTTATAGCCTTTGAATAAACCTTTTAGAATGCCTCATTTACTTGTTCAATTGGGTAACACAAAAAAAGTTGTTACTTGTGAAAAATCAGAAATATACGACTCTGTTATGAGAGTGTTTCAGTTAAAGAGAGCTGTCGATATTCAAATTTTTGACCATGATTTCGAGGAGTGGGTCACTCTGGATGAGAGTTATGACGTCCCAGAAAAAGTCCGCCTAATGATTCATTACTCAGGTAAATTTTAATCAAAATATGTTTCTTATGGTTTTGAGTTGATTGTGACTTAGTATTTGTACTGGTTGGTTGTTTATTTAGATGAAGACATAGAGTCGGATGTCACAGTAGCTGCGAGCTCTTCAACCATAAGCAGTCACAACTTCAGTGCAGGTAAAGCACCCTTAAGTGTGGTTGTTTTTTTTAACCGGTCTTTTTATTCTTAAACATTTCTGTAGATGTTTCTTTTGAATCCACTCCCGATTCACCATGCAGAACAGAAGGTGCTTCCAATAAAGGCTGGCTGCTAAACTTTATCTTACCAGATTTTCCATTAAACATAAAAGCGGAATTAAATGAAATATCTATCACGGGAAATCCAGTTACTGCTTCAACAAGAAGAAAAATTCTTCAAATATTGTTCAACTCAGTTTCAGCACAAGAGTTGTAAGCATTTTTACTCTATAAGCCTGGCAATAACTACAAAAAAAATAATTTTGTGTGTAGTCACTGGTGACCAGTCAACTGAACCCCTTACAACTGAACCCCTTACAACTGAACCCCTACAACTGAACCCTTTACAACTGAACCCCCTACAATTAAGCCCCTTACAACTGAACTCCTTTTAACTAAACCCCTTTAAACTGAACCCCTTTACAACTGAACCCAGTTCAATTGAACCTCTTTACAACTGAACCCCATTTTCAGATAAAAGGGTTTTGTTAAAAGGGGTTCAGTTGTAAAGGGGTTCAGTTGTAGGGGTTCAGTTGTAAGGGGTTCAGTTGTCATGGAACCGTAGTCACTAGCCATACTATTCAACTACCCACAGTCAGGTTGCCAGAACGGTTACATTGTGCAGCTTTATTGTTACATATGTTAGACAGGTTACTTAGCCTGTGATTTTATTGTTGGATTAACCTTTTAAAATTCCACTAGATTATAATTAGAGAATAACCGCATGTCCACAGACAGTTACCAATAATTGCCCTTTTAAGACTTTGGGATCGAGCCTAAAGCCTGTCTTGTATGATCAAGTCACCCAACTTTACTATTTACCAAAGGCCAACGCTTACTACTACAGATATAAAAATCTTTTTGTATCTTAGATATCCATCACCATTTGAATATCGATCCGTATGCCTTACCCTTGTACAAAAATACCCTCAACTAGCAGACAAAAAAAGCAAGGATTGTACTGTGAGTGTTTATTTCATTATCCTTTTTAATTGGCTAATAATGTCATGTCTTCAGGTCTATAAATTGTGTGTACCAGAAATGTTTTTAAATGAGAATATAAGAACAGTGGCCTTTCCTACTTTTAAAGGGTATTTTGTTGCAGGGAACATGGGTTGAAAGCCTTCGTCAAAGTTTCAGAGACATGAGGAGGCCACTTGTTAACAACGAAAGAGTAAGAATTATGAAAAGAAAATATGGCTTTGGAAAGTCACCAAAAGCTCCAGAGACAGTCTCAACAATAGAAAGTATTTCACCGGCAAAAAGACAAATTGTGGTTAGTGCAGTAGCATATAGTATCCAGTTACCAGAGACATACTAAAATGACATTAAATATTTTTTCAGTGAAGCACACGCCAGTAGTTAGAAAAGGAACATCTTTAGGCCAAATTCATCTTAATATACCATTTTATACCTCAATACCTGTATATATTTTTTCAGAGTTATGATACAATAAATGAGGATCCTGAAAGCATTCAGTGCCACATAAGAAAGATTAAAGAAGAATGTGCTAAAGTGAACAAAGATTATGAAGTAATAGAGGACAGAATGAGAAGGTCATACATCGCCAGGCGACAAGAAGTCCAGAAAGCAAATGATATAGGAATCATTTTGGGAAATTATCCAGCACTAAAATTCGCTTATTTTGTAAGTTTGGTTGCAATCAATAGTGGCAGCTCGCTCAGTTGGAATTATTTTGCAGGTTTTAAATGAAGCAAATGCAATATTCAAAAGCGATGTCAAGGAAAATTTGATCGAGGCGCTAGACAAGTTCAAGATAGTTAGATTAAAAGAGAAACTTATCAATTTTAACCTGGCTTCACCAGCAGTAACTGCCTATTGTAAAGGAAAGGGTGAGTCAAAATATTTCTTTTTTGTTTAGGGTTTACGATTTTTAAAATACTCAAGGCATAATCATTAATGTTTTTAATTTTAGCTTGGTGGTGAAGTTTTTGAACCTAATAAGGTACAGAGAAATATTCTGTAAGCTGAAATTTTATCACATTATAGATGATATACCAATGATCTTGTCCCTTCTCCCACAAGCGTTCAAGGATTCTGTTTACTTTCTTCATATATCTGTAAGTTTGGTTTTAGTTCCTGGTCTTCCGAAAATAAGAGACTAATAATGTCTTTTTTGCGAAGCATATATATACTAATTGGATTTTAGTGATTGATGGTTGTTTACAGTACTGACTTAACAGTTTTATACCAGGAATATTTAACGCTGATCGCCCATTAATTATTTCAGGAAAAGGATTTAGAAGAAAAACCAAAGCATCCCTACCCTGTCATCTTTCTTAAAGATAATCAACTAAAAATATTTGTTGAATATAAAGAATTGTGCAGCGCAAGTGATATGGAAGAGGGACTCTGCCTTCTCATAAGTGTATTTTGGATTTTTGATATTGTGATACCAAAAAAAATCAGAAAAACAATACAGTTTATCTGCTGTCTGCTTGGGATACCCATAGAACGAAGAATGATGTCAGGTACAACGCATTATAAACTTGTTATAGTTGCATTGTTCATACTGCTTTTATTATGTACCAAAATAAATTTCTTTAAGCTGTATTGTGACCAGTTCTCAAGGGTGGTTGTGATTGTGGAATCGCCATGCGTAAGGGTGGTTAAACGCCACCCCCCAGGGTGGTTTCTAAGGGCGGTAAACACCATGCACAAAGGTGGTAAACACCACGCACAAAGGTGGTAAACCCCATTTACAGGGGTGGCATTGGATAAAAATGTAGGTGGACAAAACCTATTTTAGGTGGAATTTACCACCAACCTACCGGGTGGATACTGCCACGCTTTGCTGGGGTGTATGATTCCACCTGTGGGTGGAATTCCACAACCCATAGGTGGATTAGGTGGACCATGGTTTAAGGTGGCCGGAACTATAGTTTTCAGTTTACAGTGTATTATTAAATTCTATTTCACTTTGAAACATTTCGAACTCTTGAAACGTAAACATACACGGAAATACAAAGTAATATTAAAGAAGAAATAACGATTATAACAAGAATGACGAGTCCGGATTGGCGTGAGACTGGCGTGCCAGGTAAATCTGAAAAATTGAATTTTGTTGATATTGTAATCTATGTTAGAAAGTATATCCGCATGCAAACCGACCGCTCTAGGTATCCACCCGGTCAGTTTAAAATCATAAGAGCAGTGTCATTAGCTACCAGCAAATGGTTCAATATACGCAATATACACCAATGGCTAGAGAAAGGCAGTAATGGGCACTTAACTGCCGCTTGTCTTTTAATAACGCTCCTCGCTTTTCACATCTAAATATATTTCTATACAATTAAGAAACCATTACCTTCTGGTTCCGGTGTGCTGGATTTTGTCTGTACAGCAGCACCTGGAAAGATCTCCGACACTGGGTTACCAGGTGAACCAGTAATGATGTAAATCGGACCAACGGCGACTACCGCAGTAACATTGCTTCTTTCCAATGAGCGCTTTCTCCGTTCATCAGACTGGGAATCTTCGGACAAATCGTCTGAACCTTCTGCAACAGCGGAACGAACGAAACCGTTTGAACCCGGGCAAGCCTGAAAAATAAAAATGGTTATCCACATGAAAGCCCTGCATTAGTACTGTGTGGCCATTTACAATAATCCAATTTGGAGGTCATGAGAGAACCGCCGAGTTTTTATTTCCACACCCATGCCTTTCCGACAACCGTCCGCGGCTGAACAGTTTTACACTTTACGTATGTTCTAACTAGATCATTGACTTACCGTCAACGTATTAAGTGGTCTTGATGCAAGTGTTCCGTGGATATACATCATTTGGCAACCCAACATCCTTGGAACCCTGAACGACACGCACACCGTGGTGCTTTGGCCGTTACGGGTAAGCGCGGTCGCCAGAATGTTGTTGGAACAGCCACCGCTAACCAAGGAAACCTTTCCAAGGTTGTCGGCACTAGCAGAACAGGACAAGTACAGTTCTTGCAGGTATATACCGTTGTTGGTCTGGCGAAAAAAACGAAGGTGTTAGCTCTTGTCACGAATAAGTTTTCCTAGTATAAAGATCTACGAGGGAAAATGGTAATAAGCCCCAACTCACCATGACAGATTGGTCAATTGAAATGCTCATGTGGATGGGTTCTGACACCGTGTACACGGCACCCTTATCCACACTGAACAATGGTGGACATGCATTTGGACACGCAGATGCAACTTTGCACAATTCTACCACGGCACGTTTTCTTAAGGTGTCGCCCTTCTGAATTCTCATCGGTTCTACGCTGCGAACCAAGATGAAAGGTTTACAAATACCAAATCACATACAATAAAACGGTTCGAGTAACTGTCTAACCTAGCATGGTTTCGAAACTTGGCTAGGTAAAAAAACCAAGGGGAAATGAAATCTAAAATAACCGAAATTCTAAATTAAAATTTGTTGAAATTTCTGTGCGGTTACCGAGAACTTTATTATGAAAATAATGTCAAGTACTTGGCTTCATGCCATACTTGTTACTTAGCTCATTTCAAAGAAAATTTAAAGATTTGGTCTCATAACGCAGTTGCGATATCGTCTTCACGCAAATTGAACAAGTGTTAACATCAGTATCCGCTATCCCATAACAGGACTGCAAGCTTCATGCATTTCAGCTCCATGCTATCCACAAATCTGAGCACTATGATTAACAAACTTACGTTGGTCTCAAGCTCGTAACGATGTTGTAGTTGGACTTGTAGGAGCACGCCCACCGAAACACTGGGATCGGGATATCGAACAACGCGGAGTTAGTGTTCAGCCACACTTCGTTCATGAAGGCAGTGCCGCCTTCTGTACCGGTGGACTGGACTGTTGTTCCGCAAGCGGAAAACGGCAACGGAATTGTAATGGTGTAGAAACCACTCGTTGGGCTGGAAACTGATTTAAAACACGTTATGTTTAGGGAACTTAAAAAATACGGGGTATTCTAGTTTATCCTGGTCAGAAAACAATCTGTTACATTGATTCGCTTGCTACAGTTTTTGCTAAATTATCGAAATGAAAAGCCATTTATTTTGCAGTGCCCAAGACACACCAACCATGGCTAAAATTTACTTCCCAAAGCTAACCGACTTCCAAATAAATATGCAAATTTGCTCACTTGGTTAATCGCAAAAATTTGCTCACTCACCAGAACAAGCAAGGTTGGTTCCGGCACCAGATTGAGGTAATTTGACAGGACCATTTCCCACATAAATGTAACTGCTCGAGCCTGGCATGGTGTAAGTGCGAACCAACTGTTCCGACACTGATACGGTGATTGCATTCTCGCCACAATTGAGTGTAGGTGATGCTGTGAGATATATCAAGTAACCAGTTATTACAGAACTTTAAGCCAATATCAAGTGATTGATTACTAAAATAAATCAAATTAAGAAATTAATTCTAAAATTGCTCTAATATGGAAAAAATGTCCTATAATCTTAAGTCAAAAAGCAAAAACTATACCCACGGTCGTTTTTAGGAATTATTAGTACAGCACCATAAGTCATTTTTCCAACACAAGTTTTAAAAACTAAAACTTTGCACTTACGAATGGTGCAGGTTTTCCCCAAGAATCCCCGCTGACTGGTACAGTAGAATCCGGATGCGTGTTTGCATGACGCAACGCATTGGCAATCATTCTGGCACGGGTTTGGAAAACAAACGCGAGCATCTGCAGTTGGTTGAATGGCTGGGTTAACGATGGAGGGGACCACGGTGTTTGACACGCACGTTCCCCCCACGCACTTGTTGTACAACGGACATTGAAGATTATTCTCACACGCGCCATTCGTCACTCCGATTCGTGCCATCAAATAACTGTTAAAGCAAGGTGTCATATGGTAAGCTAATAAGAAAACATTAAATATAGTGTAGGCAAACCTAGCATCTATATAGCTAGCTTTAGAAATTGGTCATCTATATAGCTCCATTTACAAAATTGGCATCTAAATAGCGATAGTACAAGATTGTAAAATCTCCGTTTAAGGTTATTATAAATTGCATAAAATATAAACGTAACAGCTTACCTCAACAAAACCAGGTAAATCATGATGAACTTATGAAAATAAACACTCCGACCTTCTCCAGAAAAATATGAAACTAACACGTGTTTGTTCCATCCGATGGCCTTTTATACGCCGCGCTGCCAATTATAATCAAGAAAATCGCCGAATTTCTGAAAACAAGAACGTCGTCACGGGTATAGGTTTGGCCATAGAAATCAGTACTGGTCGCGCTTAACCGCAAACTCTTCTTCATGGCTTTATATTGTTTTGGTTTTATTTTATTTTTTTGTGTGCTCATTATTGTTCTTTCGTTTAGGTTTTGTGGCCGCGTTTGCTCTATTTATTAAATGATATCCTTTTTTAATAACGTGCATGTTTTAACGACTGTTCGTTTTGCCGTCTTTTCCTGTTCCTGTGTCGTAATTTGATTCGTTTGCCATTTTTAAATACTGGGGCAAAAAAATATAAGCTAAAGCTATACACATGATGACGTTATGCATCAGTCTATAGGCCTATGCACTCTAATGCTTTTGCACCCGATTCGTTACGGATTAGCCCATAGTATGGGACATGGTTTGGTATGATTAGCGCATAGTATGCAGCCATGGTCGTATTTTCATACCACATGGTACGACGATTAAGCATATTATGGTTGATCGCGATATTTTGTAAAATCATCGCAAGGGTTACGCATGACTTATTTTCAGATTTAACAGTGTGTGGTGGCGTACATTGGTGTAGCCTGAAAAGCTTTGAAGGATTAGTTAGAATTCCATTTTAGCATGTTCAATTAGGCAGTTACGGTTATTTTAGTGTGATAAATATTAAACTACCAAAAGTACAGGTGCTAGTAAAATGTTTAGCGACCGGTTAAGGTTGCCGGCTAACATTGTGGCCAAAGATGTCTGTGACAACATCGTGGAAGTCGTTTGCTGCTACTAGGTAAGATTGTTTGCTGACATTATAGCATCACTGGGCTAGTTTTGTGTAGACACTGAACTGAGTGTTGTACGGCACTATTGGGTGAGGTTGTAGGGCAATACTGGTTGAGGTGTGTCAATACTGGGTAAGGTTGTACGGCAATACTGCGCAATGTTATGTGGCAATACTGGGGGAGGTTGTACGGCAATACTGGGTGATGTTTCCGTAAATACTGGGAAAGGTTGTGTGCCAATAGTGGATGAGGTTGTGCGGCAATACTGGGTGAGGTTTCACGGCAATACAGGGTGAGGTTGTGCGGCAATACTGGGTGAGGTTGTACGGCAATACTAGATGAGGTTGTGCGGCAATACTGGGTGAGGTTGCAAGGCAATACTGGGTGAGGTTGTGCGGCAATACTGGGTGAGGTTGTACGGCAATACTAGGTGAGGTTGTGCAGCATTACTGGATGAGGTTGTGTCCAATACTGTTTACAACGTTAGAATAGAATAGGATATTGTTTTTCCCCGTGAATTGGAAAACCAAGGGGGTTAACACACGGGCAATCGTCAGATCACCTCGCGCCCATCGTGGGGTTACCGGAGCTATTGCAGTGTGTTGTATATGATGGACACGTTTCTTCAATTTGGTAGAACCCATTAATCCGCTGGTTTCAGGCAATGTCTGTAAAGTGCCTTGCCCAAAGACACAACCGACTAGCTAGCGACCTTATGTCGAGCTTGCAGCATATGAATGATATAGTTATCAAACTTGCAATACACTATAACTGACTGCATAGTGATATCCTGTAATACAACATCAAAACGTTTTATAGCTGTTTTAGTTAATGTTTTACTTTATTTTTAAGTGCAACGCAGCAGGTCCTAGTATTTGGTCGAATGGTATGCCCTTGAGACAGCGTCTTGAGAACCAAAATAAATTTCTGTAATCTGTATTGGTTAACTTATAATTCAGTCACGTTCCTTTTATTTCATTACGTTAAAAAATACAAAAACAGACTGGGTCAAGCTATTTTTATTAAACCTGATTGACAGCTATGCGAACATGCAATTTTCGATGTAAATCGTTCATTTCTTGAGCAATGTGGACATATTTTATACCAATTAATGTGTATTTGCCTTCTAAATGCAACACAGTTTATTTTATTTTAATAAGTTGAGAAATTCTAAAAAGATGATTGGCAAGCTCTTTCATGTAACCCGATTGACGGCTGTAAGGTTTTGCCTTACGAACATGCGATTTTCGATGTAAATCTTTCATTTCTTGAGCAATGTGGACATATTTCATACCAATCAATGTGGATTTGCCTTTTGAATGCAACACAGTTTGTTTCATTTTAATACGTTAAGTAATACTAAAAGGATGATGGGTCAAGCTCTTTTAGTCAACCCGATTGACGACTATATGGTTTAGCCTAGTGTCCCTTAATGAACAGAGTTCCGACATTCGGGTTTTCCCGCCAAAACCGCATGGAAGCAAAAATGTGTCCAAATTATTGTGTCAAGCATAGGCGAAATCATTGAATTAATGCAACAATTTGAACACCAAAGCTTAGTTTATCTAGATACTTTCGTGAAAGGAAGTTTATTTACCTAGTAGACTATAATTAGTTCAGTTTTGTTACATTTAAGGGATTTAGGGCTATTTTACCTCACTTTGACATGTTATACCAATGCGGCAAATTGACTTTTGTTTGTGTCAATAGCAGATTTAGTGGCGCCAGGCATTTAGCAAACTTTGAACCTAAACCTTCCTTTCCTTAACTATTTCCATTTTATTTGAGCTATATACCGGTAGCCTGTAAGTATAGCGTACTATACCGCCCTTACTGTAAATTGAATTGAATACTCCAGAAATTACTGTTAAAATTAAAATTTATTTACAGACTATATCAGTCAGGAGCCATTGATTATTAAACACTAGAAGCATGGAAAAAAACAAACCAAATAGGCCAACTAGAGATATCCATTTCACAAATCACAATATTATGTAATTTAACAAGTCGCCCTACTGCATTGACTGCACAAGCTTTTTCTTAGCCATGGTTTTGCTGCCCAATTCTCCTCGGCTACCTTTAAATTCTTTTTTTTGTTTTTCTCTCATTTGTTTGCAAATAATTTGTAAGCTAACATGGACGAATCTCTTTAAGATTTTTATCTTAACACTGTGGCAAGTAGGAAATTGGAAAGATTCGGTGGCTGCCGACACTTGTTTTAAAATAACTTTTCTAACATTTTTCATTGCTTTTAATTTAGCTTCCCCAATTAGTCTCATGGTTGATTCTGATATTTTAATCATGCTGAAAACTTTGTCCGAGACTTCAACGAGAGAGTTTCCAGTGTAATCTTTTAATTTTGTGAGCTGTATAGAATCATCATGCAACAGTTGCACACTCGATAGTTGAGAGGTAAGAACTTCCTCCATACATTTGTCGCATGTTATTTGATGTTTTTTTTTACTCTAGAAACACTACCCAGCCAAATAGTACAAACTATTGAGATCACTTTTGTCAAAGTTGCATGGTTCCAAAGATAGTTGCATGTCAACTTCAGGTAACGGTATATCATCAGATGCTGCTGCCAGTTGTGCTGGCTATTGTGAAAATTCTGCCAAGTATTGAGCGTCATCTTTTTGATGGTTTCCCCAGGAAGAAGTATGCAGAAATTGGGCAACGCTTATCATTTTCAATGCACATTTAAATTCAAGAGGAGATGGGGTGGGATTTTTCAAGCGAACAGAACTTAATAGATTTTCAAGGCAATCCTGTGTGAGCCTAGAGGTGAGTAGGTAAAGATGCCATTGTATCTAGAATACTGAATCAAAATTAACTTTAAAAGTAACTTAGCAAACTTTTATGTAACAACAAATTATTTAAATGATGAAATTATTAAAAGTTTTATTGGAATAAATAACTGTAACAAATGGGATTCCAACTTTCAAATGTTTCTTCTTCGGCTTCACTCGTCTCTATAACTGCAGATGATGAAAGTTGGCAGTAAGAATGCTCTTGAACAAGCAGTTGTTCTCTTTTCTGCTGTGCAGCAAGTAAATTTATTCTTTTTTTAGGTGATTTCCGAGGACTCTGTATTTTTTTTATGAGCAAACAGCGCTGGAACTGCTGTCTTCTTTAATTTTTTCCCCCATAACGAACTGACTGCAGTGAAAATGGTCCTGTAAGAAAATGTGTATGTACTTTGTTTCATTTTAATTTTTTAGCAATGTTTAGGCCTACACTAAAAAGTCTAAATGTCATTGATATGTCCTGTTCTGTAATGTCCTGTCCTGTAATATCCCATTGTCCTGTTCTGTTGTGTCCTGTCCTGTTTTACCAACAACCTAGTGAATTCTTAGCATGGTATTCGGAGTACAATTTCTCTCCTATGATTCAAAATGCTTGCAGTTTGAATACTTAAGCTACTAACTTCACATAAACGAGAATTGTCTGTAACTTCCCAATTTTTTCTGTTTAATTTTGCTTTCCACAAAACTCGCTTTCCTTTTTATTTTGGGAATCTAAACATTTCTTTCTTATTTTCAGTGTGGTTTGTGCAGCCCCAAGCACTACACCCTGTCATTTTATTGCTATGATGTAAAATCTGTATTCAATTTAACCGTTTTACCTTTGTCAGACTTGTATATAGCAAATAAATGTATAAGAATAAACAAACATGATGCAGTTTTTTATTTAATAACTGGTAGGTAAAATCAGTTGCATGATATGTTCGAGACACCACTTTTCATTGTCTACTACTGAAATTCTGTTGGAATTTCATTATTGTTTGTCGACTTTATCATCTCAAGGGGTTTGAACTGCATAATTTCATCCCTTTTGGAGAGATTATCTAAAAAGTTAAAAGCATATGCTTGTCTTGATTTTTGAAGTTTTCTTGCAAGTTCCGTAAGATATTCCATATAGCCAGCAAGAAAATGCGACTTCTTTAGGCCATATTACACAACCCTAAATCCTGTAGCAGCAGCAAAGCAAGTAACAAAAACAATTAGGTCCAAGATAAATATGTTATAGGCTTATCGCCCCACCATCTGACAGACTTGCAAAACTCAAATAATCTTATGAGTTCACCACAGTTGCTGAGAAAACTCTTTGGTTCAAGTCCTGCAACTGTAGGCCTAATAGCCTAGTGCTAATAAAATCACAGTCTAAGTAATATATATTTGCAACAGAACAATTTCCAATTAAATAAGCAAAGTACAACAGTCCAAATATTAGTAAATAACCTCACAAACTCCCGTACGCATTAATTTTATACACATTTGTCTGAAACTGCGCACTGGGCTTGTAGACAATTTGGACACAAACAGTTCTTCTAATTTTCAATGACGCAACTTTCTCTATTAAGGAACACTAGTTTAGCCTTATTCGAAAATGCGATTTTCGATGTAAATCGTTCATTTCTTGAGCAATGTGGACATATTTTATACCAATTAATGTGTATTTGCCTTCTGAATGCAACACAGTTTGTTTTATTCCAATACGTTAAAAATACAAATACAGTGCTGGATCAAGCTATTTATATTGTCCGGCCCGTCGCTTTTCGCCTTTCAATCGAAAGGTTGCAGCAGCGAAACTGGTCGCTAGCTAGTCGGTTGTGTCCTTGGGCAAGGCACTTTACGGACATTGCCGAAACACAGAGGTTTAATGGGTTCTACCAAATTAAAGAAACGTATCTATCATATACAACACACTACAATAGCTTCGGTAACCCGACGATGGGCGCGAGGTGATCTGACGATTGCCCGTGTGTTAACCCCCTTGGTTTTCCCATTCACGAGGATAAACATGGATATCTTATTCAATACGTCAAATAATTCTACTACTGCTCAACCAACTTTAATTTCACAAACTTCACATTTTATTAGTTTGTTAGAAGCATGTAGCGCTTATATTCAATATATATATAGAGTTCCTACACAGGTTTGCATTATTTAATTGAACTTTCACTGAGAGGTAAGCTTGATAAGGTAATGATTATGTAAGCATTTTTCAAAGCATAGTTTCTACACCATTTGACTTCATTGGATCACAGTCGAGTTCACGAAGCTATTTCCGTGTGTTGTGTATGATTCAGACGTTCCTTAATTTAGTGGTACCCATTATTCCATTGGGTTTAGGCAATGTCCGTTGGGTGCCGTAATCAAGGACACAACCGACCAGTTTAGAATCTGCAACCCTTCGGTTGAAAGGCGTCACACTAAACCACCAGACTAATCGTCCCTATACTGCGTGATGTTTAAAAGTTAATTTCCGTACAAAATATAACCCACGTCGTCTATTAGACTAATTTAATATGGTTGATTTCTATGGGCGGCCAGATGGACAATTGGTATTGTCTGACTCATGTTGTGTTTTACTCAGTAACAATGGGTGGTGATTCCCCTTTTTGGTACGGTTGGAAGCAATATGTAGTACGCTTCGCGAATTAATAAACCACTAAGTTTTTTTAAACAAAATTCTGCGTTTAGGTTGCAAAACCCATTTTCAGTTTAAACTAAAGTCTTTTTTCAGTTTAAACCTTGAAAAAACTAAGTCTTGCCGTTCTAGACTTGTAAGTGACATTTCTTTTCGGGTGGTCAGTTTGAATTTGGGAGATATGGAGAATAATTGGTTGAACACCTCCTGTGTTTTAGTTTTATCGGAAAAATTCGCTTAAACCTTCTTTTACACAACGATTGGTGATTAAACGCGCTTCCACGACGGATTGTTTCCATTGTGACACCGTGGTTGTTTGGTTCATGGTCAAATCAGAGTTTACCTTTGGTAAAAGTTTTCGAAGTTTTTCTTCATTTTGGGGAGTGGTGATCGTTTTGTATGTTTCGCACTGAATTCTATCGGCACGTAGTGGGCGTGTTGACCGGGGGTTTGGTGAGCTTGTTTCCCCGCCGATTGTCGCCAGAACCCTCGATTTCAAATTGTGAAATACCGTCTGAATCACATCGGAGTATAAAAGCGGGTTTATCGCACTGTTTATCGGCATCAACACGACAGCGGTAAAGGAATAGACCCACGGCGGGATTTGGACACCCGAGATCCCGCAAAAACTGACTACGCAGATTGGTACCCAACAACAAAAGTTTGTGAATGTTATCCTAGCAAGTAGCTTGTGTACATTACGAAAACGTTTTTCCACTAAAGTTTGTCGAGACTTCGCACGGATTTCGTCTCCGTCATTTATTTCCGGCACTCTTTGTCGCGCGGATCGCATACGAGCGTCTGCAAGCGAAGGCAGTGTTGTGGTGCGGTTGTTCGTTGTAGCTGCTGCTACAACGGTGGGCTGTAATGTTGGTGAGGTAGAATCTACAGCCCCCGGGATTTCAATATCTCCCCAAGCCTTAGAAACTGCTTATGTGTATTTCAATTTTCTTTCATTTTTGTTGGCGATACGCTCTGTTTCTATAGATTCGTGTCCCAATTTAGTTTTTTAAGGCTTCGGAGAATTCCCTTGTAAAACAAACCACTGCGATTTAAAAACCATGATGAGTGAAGGTACTAAATCTCGAGCAAAGCTAATTATAGTAGACGTGTTCATTGTGTAACGGCTGGTAGATTGATGTATCAATGTACCAGTTATCCAATCCATGAACATAGATATTAATTACTTAACGCAGTCTCCACTTACGACTATTTCTACCGGTAAAAACACCTGTGGTGTGCAGGCAGTCTGCAGATTGTGTACTCGAAACTGGTCATTGGATAGTAGGTTTGTTGTACTGTGTAAACAATTCCTTAGTTTATTGCGTTACCTCCGATGATTTATAATGATTACTCCCACACGCCCTCGTTATCCTGTATTCCCCCCGCGAGCTAATTGTATATACCTCGTGTTTGTTTGCCTGTTTAGGGCAGTTAGTACTCGACAAAATCAGAATACAACAAGATTGTTTCGATGGGCGGTGCACTCAGGGTTTATTTATTTGTATCCTCAAGAAATGTATCAATAATATATATTTACAATGCGACAGCTCTTAAAATTCTGCTCCAATAACGTTACTCTTTGACATTTGCAGTGTCAGAAGCACTCAGCGTAATACACATTCACGGCATAACTGTAATATCACTCTCTACACAGTTACTTATATCAAAATATTACAAGTAAAACACTGGTAATGATGTTTGTACAAATCTATTCAGCTCGAAATTAAGTCATGGAGACGAGTTATATAGCCATAGTTGTGACAAACAAATAAAAGTTATATTGAATCACCATAAGACTTTGTCGGATAGTAGATTTCATGTTTTTGCCATATAACTATAAAATACCTTCTAAATATATAGTAAGATACACAGTTAATGCAGGCAGCTAATGTGTACACACTCGTAAAAGCATTGATATATTCTAAACCTACGTTCGGCATATAAATCTATTATTATCGGGGTGTGGCTAGGTTTACTTTGGAAAGTATCGGTGTCGATATTTACACTTGGACCTTTTGAAGTTTTGAATACACTTACACATTGCAAGGCTGGTTGCAAATAACTATATATACCGTCTTTATTTAAACAAGGACAAGACAGTACTACGGATAATTTTAATAAACTGCAAATAATAGTCTATATAATTTGGCAAATGATTATGTGCACGATGGTGCAAAACAATAGATGTAAGATGATACACCGTCGATGATTGTTCAACATATATTGTTTCGCATCGTTGTGCATATAATCATTTCAAAAGACGGAAGTAAAGTGGCATACGAATAATTATAGGCTGTATTATTATATTGGTGGGTATGTTTGATGGGATTATGCAGAACAGTCAGATGTAGTTAGAGACATATGCGACAGTTAGAGATAGTTAGAGACATATATACCTACAAAAGTTGGATGCAGTATTTATGCACAAACCAACGACGTATAAAGAGATAAGTTATGACGGTAACATATCTATTAAGAAAAAGTAATGACTCAATACCCAAACAGCTGCGACCTTAAACGGTACCAGTTAGAATATTGCGCAGTCAAGTCAATGGGGACAGGAGTGGTGTTCTTGTATTTTTCAAAGATTGATCTCACACCGTTCGGAACCCACACAGAATTAAATAATCACGAGAAGTTTCAATATCTTGTTAAAGCATTAGTTTTTATCCACGTATACAACTATAAAGCATATAGTTAAAAACTGTAAACTACAAACAAAACGAATATAATCAGCTGTGTGTGTGTGATACTAAGATGGAAAATTAATATACTGAACATACCCCAAACACACCTTTTTTCCTGTTAAATTACTCAGAAGTTACGTGCATTTCTTGTTTCTTTTTTAAATCTCTATGCTTCTGGTGAGCGATAACTAAATGTGTTTAACATTTTAAATGTGAAACTACATTTTCAGATATGATGTTGTTTCGCTATAGAACTTGTATAGTACTTTCCGTTATCCTATGTAGTGTTTGTCTGTTGACATTATGGAAGGGTAACACAATAAACCCGACTTGGGGAAACTATATATACCGCACAAAAGTTGATGTTTCACTAAGTAAAGCTATCCAGAATGAAGCAGATGAGCTGCACATCAAGAGTGGATGCAAAAAGCCAGAAAACGCACAAAACCACACAATATGCGAGACCTTACCTGTGCTTTCGGTTAAATGTGGAAAATTGGCTAAGAAACGAGAGTTTGACGAAAATGGAAAAAAATATCGGGTTCCAAACATTATTCATCTGGTGAGAATTGGAGACATACCCTTCGATTCCCTTGTGTTCCTAACACTCAGGTCAATGGCAAGTGTACAGCAGCCAGAGAACATATATATCTACTATTCCACCACAATACCGACTGGTAAGTGAACGTCGCATGTCGGACAAATTTCTTCTGACAAATGATATAATAAATACTGAAAAATATAGACTTGATCAAAATATCTTAACTCTAAAATTGGTTCAAATTTCAGGAAAGTTTGTAGATAGAGCAATGAAAGAAATCCCATGCCTTAATTGGGTTAAAGTTAAGGACCCAGAATATATAAAAGGAGTGCATGTGAGTAAATTAATTTCGTTCGTGCTTACCATTCTGCGGGGTTGTTCTGTGATTCGACCGTTTAGTCTGTTGATATAGTGCGTCGCCTTCCAGCCAAAGAGTTGCAGACTCGAAACTAGTCTCTAGACTAGAATGTTGTGTCCTTGGGCAAGGATCTAGCCGATTAACGGGTTTTACCAAATTGAAGGAACGCGTGATTCATACACAAAACAATGCAATACCTCCGGTAACGGTGAGCTCAAGATGTTCTGACGATTGCCCGTGTGTTAACCCCATTGGTTTTCCCATTCACGGGGATAAACATGAATATCCTATCCTACACAGTTTTTACACACATTTCTTTAAATATCATAGTACGCACACGTAAAATATTGAAAGACATGTGGTGCTTTTCTTTAAAAAAAATCGAAATTTAAAAATTGTCGAATATTTTTCCAGATATCTATTCCTGATACTCGCACCGATATTATTCGATTTACAAAACTTTTGGAACATGGTGGAATCTATGTGGATAATGACGTCATCCTTCTTAAAAAATTTTGACTCTCTTCGTGGGTACTCTTTTGTTGCTGGTCGGTAAGTTCAAGCTTGGATAGCTCCGGCAAACGGACGGTAGGCGCGAGATGATCTGACCAATTATTCGTGTGTTAACCCCCTTGGTTTTCCGATTAACGGAGATAAACATGAATATCCTATCCTATTTTAACAACGGTCGTTTGCCCATATCATTAAATAATAAGATTGAAAGACATTTTGGTAATTTTATATTATTTTTTATCCGAAATCTACAGGGAGAGGGTAACCAGCATTAATGATGGCATAATGCTGGTCGAACCCCACTCACCATTTGCAACCAAGTTTTACCAAGAGAGTTATTTAAAAGACTTAGAACATTACGACCCTAACAAGTATGTCTCATACGCACAAGATGGACTGCATGCATTTTACCGAAAAAACATGGCGGTACGGTAATTTTTAATACAAAATTCACCCTTATTATTTAATTAGGATCAGATTGCTGTACTTAAAATTCTTATTAGTATTATTAAAGTCCAGCACTGAGAGAAAGCACATCTCTTTGATTTGCATGTCATACCGATTTGTCATGCATCCTCTCATACCATACTTAACGGAGTTAATCAATAAAGTTAATTGAAATAGGTTTCGGTCCAAATTTCAATCCAACGTAATTTTTTAATATAGTAGTAGTTTCGATAACATACGCGTTGTATTCTTATATTGGAGGTACTCAGTAGTGAATCGTAGTGAATGAAATTAAAGCGAAACACGTCGGGTTATACAGCACGAAATGCACGCAAAGAATTTTGCATACCAAAGTAAATGATTATGACCTATATGCGGGCATAATTACAGGGCATGCATTATTACAGGGCAAAAAATAACTGTCTTGAATCCTGCACGTATTACTACCGGGATAGAAATTAACGCATTTCCACAACAATACGACTGCAGATACTTCGGCATTTTAAAAATGTCCAATGATCTGGAGTAAACCACTGGGCGCTTACTGATTGTATTTTTCCTTTGCGGAAATTTAAAAAAAATGTCATTTCCTTGAACATATATATGCTTCACTTTGCAGCCCGATGTTCATATTGAAGATGATTCGCTGAATCGGCCTTTACCATTTGATGGTCATGAAGGGTTTGCCATAACTATTACCGGCAATTATGATCTAAGTAAGAACTATGTTTTGCACATCCATCCAAGACATGCAGTGATAAGAAATCCGAAACTCGGCTTTGTATACACCGATACGGAAGAGGAAGTCAGACGGAAAGACACCAGTTATGGCGCTGCAGCGCGAATAGCGTATTTCGGGTCGCCAGATCTGATTTTTAAACCGGGCGAAAAGACTTTTGAGCGAATTCCAACGATAAAAGTGAAGCCTTTGGCCAAGATCGAACCTGACAATGGAAAGAAGTAAAGGTCCACATAAAATGAACCCTTTTACTTTATGCTAAATACATACTTACAACAGGTAATTTATATATCTATCCTGTCGGTTTTATTGTATATTAGTGTTAAAAGTCGTGCTTTTACACATGTACCTAACACTGTAACCAGACAATTAATAAAAATAAGTAATATGATATGTAATTGGATGACTAAGTTCCATAAATAAAGATCAATATAAAGGTGGCAAGTTTGTTGATTGTGTCGGCGTTGTGATTGTCTGAAAAACATAACGGACATTTTGGTCAGAATTTTAACAGCAAAATAGTTCGGAGACAACAGCTAGCGGTTGGTTATGATCGCGTCGAATTTTGGATGATACGACGTTTTCGAATAATCGGTGATCAATATAGACACAATAATGAACGAAATATTCTGCTTTTAAAACCCATTGCGACTGTGCCTTATGAATTGCTTGCAGAAACGAACGGATTTCCTGGTTACGTTAAGTACAAAGTGTTTTTGTACAAAGTGCGTTAAGTACAAAGTGTTTTTGTACAAATTACGTTGAGTACAAAGTGTTTTTGTACAAAGTACGTTAAGTACAAAGTACTTCAAAGTCGTTGTTTATGCAACAGAAAATATTGGGTTTCCGAGTTACTATTCTAAACTTGATATCCTTTTATTCTGAATAAAAAATCCACGATGGTACACTAAAATCAACATAAATTAAAACATAATATGTGTTAATTTGTCTAAAACGTTTTTTTTACACCATAGCTACACCAATAAAAGTTTAATTTGGATTTTTTTTAATATTTTTATGCTGTGTGGGGTAGAGTTTATTATAATGTTTGGGAACGTGGGCAACTATGGGTATTGGACGCCTGCATATTTGTTTGTATTAAAATTCGATATCGGTTTATACAGTATAATGTGCCAATGCATTATAATGAATTGTTTTTTTTTAATATTTATACAGGTGGATTTTCGGAAATAACTACAATAATAACTTTTTTAAATATTAAAAATAAAATGTCCTTTCAGTTATAAGGTATTAAAAGACATAAAATATCTATTAGAAGACATAAAATACTACAAAACCCCAATGCTGAAAACGGCCGTCTCAATTATATTCTTGGATCTGGCGGGAGTTTCCCTTGAATGTTTTACCTAAAATTTACAACTGCATACCTTATACATATTAGCTTACACCTCTTAAACATTTACCTCATTAATACCTTTTATTTTTGTTATTATGGGGTGTTAATCTTCACCGGCTTAAGTCATAACAGCAATCTCTTTGGGTTTTTGTAAAAGTTGATATCGAGGCAAACTATGAACATGCTAGTTATGATTCCTAATAGTTTCCACCTGATTGGATAATCGTTCTACCCAATCACCTTGCCACCGGACATGCCCGTCACCAGCATTTCGCAGAAAAACAAAAAAAGAAAATCGGAGTGAGATCAAAATGTGTTTCTTAGGGAATGCAGTTAACACACACATGTATATATACTATCTGCTTATTATCTATATATATTATATATAATATACTATTGCACGTATATTAAACCACTAAAAACTTAAACCCAACACAAATCGAAGTTGAATATAAATGTCAGAAAGATCTGGATACAACTCAGTGCCCCTTGCATTCTCTGTTTTCCCTTATTATTAATTAGAATCAGATTGCCTTACTTAAAAATATATATCACCATTATTTAAGTCAGGCAAATAAAAAACCGGAAGCAGATCTATTTGATTTGTATGTGTAACTTCCCGACTAGGTGCTGGCTCCTAACACCTGTCTTTGTGAGAAGTTGCAGTATGCTTACATGGCGTCTCTTATTCAGAAACTTCATAAATTTATTCAAAATTGACACGTGAATGATGGCGGAAACGAAAAAGTCTTGAAATGACGGTTTTTAAATTGTGACTGAACAGGAGTCAAAGTACGTCATATACATCTTAACAATAACTGATATAGTTCCAAATCATACTAACTAAAACTATCGAATGACCGATTACCTCACGATAATGAGCAGGTGGTAAAAAACGAGCGTTTTAAACTTCGGTGAAATGGTCTTCCGTGACATCGATATAACTACAGTGCTTCCTCGATTATCCGTCCCTCGTTTATCCGGCATTCGATTATCCGTCCATAGGACCCAATGAAGTGTTACTTTACAATTTTGCTCAAGACTTGTTAATTGTCATTGTAACCTCACAAAGCTCTTATTTAACAAGACAGATTCAGAACTATTTCAATGAGAGAGGTGGAATAACTTTTGTGGGGCAATAAAATAGCCCTACTGTAAGTTTTGTTGCATTTGAATCTGCTTCTTGCTGCGTTGTTTTGGTTTAAATAAAGGAATTCAATTATACGGTTTTTTTACTTATCCGTTCAGGTTTTGAAGAAACTCGTCCCGACTAGACCGGATAATCGAGGAAGTACCTGTATATACAATAATGGCGACGATAAATCTTACACTGACGATTAACTGTGTGTTAACCTCCTTGGTTCTCCCATTCACGGGGACAAACATGAAGAAGCTATCCTGCTAATATTTCCATCTGATTGGTGATTATTTATATTTCGTGCGAAAAATACCCATATTATTTGACTTTTTATAAATTAAAAATGTCCCAATCCTGAACTAAATAGCATCTAAATAGCAAAAAATGTATTAAAAAAAAATAGCAAAAAATGTATTAAAAATGAACAAACAACAGTATTCGGCAATGGTTTTTCTGCGATATTCTCATGCGTGACGGTGCCGAAACTCGTTTGCGACTTTAGAACGATGGTCGCGAATTGATCTTACGATTGCCCTGGTGTTAATACAACTTAAGTTTTCCCATTAATGGGTATAAACATCATTATCATATTCTGCCCTAGAGTCAACTGCATGATATTTCATGTTTCTTTATTTTATTGTGCATCACATGTATCAATCAGTATACACCTTCATGTTATTGTCATTGTTCTTCGGCGTCAAATAACTTTCTCGGAGGGTTGAAAAGCTGAGGTAAATGTGTAACGCGCACGGGGGCTCGGTTATTTTGTTATGTTTTGACACATTTTTATATATGTTTTATACACCTTTTATACACTTCTAACAACACCCTTTTATGCAATTTAAATACACTGTTTTACGCCTTTGGTTTGTCCCCTTTAATTTTACACGAGTTTACACCCTTTGCACCTTTTAATCATTTTTATCTTGCTGGCCTAATTTTACACGCACGTTTTTATCTCTCGGGGTATTCGAGTAATCAACGCTAGGTGCTGTGCTAATTAACGTGATGTCTTTGAATTTATGCTTCGAAAAATCAGTTCTCTCTTGGCTTTCAAACTGTACGGACTTGTTTTTTAATAGCCGATCGTTTTTATTAGTTTTATATTTGTTTCTTAACCATGAGTATTTTTATAAAGCAAAAACGTTGCAAGCCCTTGTAATTGGTCTCACGGTAGGCCGTTAAGACAGCGTCCTGCGAAACCATAGGAATTCTGTAACAAATTGGCGATCCTGCCAGGACGCTGTTACCGCAACATCTATACTAGGGCTTGCAACAGAGAGAGAACTCCCCCGATTCTATTTGAATAAGTTTTTTAGATCTTTTAAATGGCTTTTAATTTTTTAATGTCGCCGCCTGTTTATACGCCCGGACAAAATATCGGCGATTTTATTGAAATATTTTCTTCGTACTGCGATGGCATAAACGCCAATGAAGGTGTCCGGCGCCATATGTTCCTAACGTCTATAGATGCTGATTTGCGATGGCAGATTCGAGAAAACGATAACTCTATTTTCGAATTATCGTTATCAACCATATTACAACGAGCCAGGAAATGCAAAAAAGACAACAGGCATTCAGAAAGACACCGCAATAACCTGTTTTCCAGACAACAGGGTATGGACGAGAGAACGAAAGATTTCGTATACGCGGTTAAATCAATGGGTGATTTGGCGTACACAGAGTCGAATGAAACTAAAGACGAGGTAATGTACCTCGTATTAGTCAATGGACTCAATGATAGGCAGCTAGCCGGAAGAATACCTGCCAGTATAAACTATAGGCGAGAATTTTGGGCTGCCTCGGAAGTGGTACTCCGCGAAGACGAACAAGTACCAGCCGTCCAAGTAATGCCAGTGCAATTGGCTAATACGTCACAACGTGATGACGAACGTTTTAAAACTATTATGGACAAAATGGAAACATTGCGTAACGACATCGATTGCGTAAAAGATCAAATGAAATGGCGAGAAACCAGTAACGAATATAACTGGAACCAACACCAATCATTTGAAGTACAAAGAGGAGAATATCACCCACCTGGTTGGAAGAACCGTACGTGCTTTGCATGCGGTGCTATGGGCCATATACGTTCACAGTGTAGACGTATCAAAACTATAGGCCATGACAGAGGTGCGTCCAACTCTCCAAACTTCCGCAGAAAAGGAAAATCGAGCGAAGGACAGTATTTCTTGCCCACATCCCAAATCAATCATCAGTTACTCCGAAGGCCGAGAAAAACGCACAAAAATGCATATGCGAAAAGCTGGTCAGATTACGGAGTAAACCAGCACTGCCCATTTTAAGAAAAATCGGATAAAAGACTCGCGGGAAAATCCGGATCGTTTTAGAAATTTGCAATATGAAGAAAGCGTCGAGCGCACATCAAAAGACCAGCGGCAGTCAAAGCAAAGCCAAAGAGAGTTGGCTGTGTTGTTCGATCGGCTCAATCAAGGAGTAAATTCGGCTTACCAAAAAGCAGAAGAGTTGGTGCAGGAAACTCTTCGTGAACAACGGACAATGTTGGAAAAGGAAATCGCCTGGGATAGAGTGAACAAGCTGAATAGCATACCACCAGAGGACGACCACAACATAAATGGGGTGACAGAGAGATATTCACCAGTACGGGTAGTACCAACAAGCACAGCACCGTTGATATCGATAGAAGAATGGTCACAAGTAGATCCATCAACAGAAATAGATGGAGCGAACCTGCTAAACCCCAATGTGGCAGTCGAAAATAATCGCCAAGGACGTCTTCGGAGCAGGACGAGACGCCCGACTTATTACCCCGATGAGGAGAGAGCACTGAGCCCCGTTACCCCCTTCGAGAGTACTCAAAACTGAGACGTGGAATACCCACAGGAGTGGGTCAGAATTTGGTCGGGGGAGTGTAACGCGCACGGGGGCTCGGTTATTTTGTTATGTTTTGACACATTTTTATATATGTTTTATACACCTTTTATACACTTCTAACAACACCCTTTTATGCAATTTAAATACACTGTTTTACGCCTTTGGTTTGTCCCCTTTAATTTTACACGAGTTTACACCCTTTGCACCTTTTAATCATTTTTATCTTGCTGGCCTAATTTTACACGCACGTTTTTATCTCTCGGGGTATTCGAGTAATCAACGCTAGGTGCTGTGCTAATTAACGTGATGTCTTTGAATTTATGCTTCGAAAAATCAGTTCTCTCTTGGCTTTCAAACTGTACGGACTTGTTTTTTAATAGCCGATCGTTTTTATTAGTTTTATATTTGTTTCTTAACCATGAGTATTTTTATAAAGCAAAAACGTTGCAAGCCCTTGTAATTGGTCTCACGGTAGGCCGTTAAGACAGCGTCCTGCGAAACCATAGGAATTCTGTAACAAATGCAGTTAGGTTTTGTAGATAATTTATATAAGGAATAAATGGTCCATTATCGAGCCAGAAACAGTAATTTGTGAACATATGAACTGGGCGGGTTATTTATATCCAAGGTCTAAAAATCCATAAATTAATGCTGTAATTTCGTGAAATAATCAAAAATTAGAAACCAATAAACTGGTAAAAAAGCGATATACGTTTGTATTATAGTATGCGACAATTAAACGGAAAACTTACCCTCCCGTATAGATTGGTATTTACGTCGTAAGACCATTTAGGCCATAACGGCGAGCCGTTTGCTTCAACGATGCTTATCTCAGTCGCCATGAGAAGTACAAAGCAGAGAAGAATTGCGATCTTGCGGTCCATGGTGATGCTTCTTGTTTCAGGATAGTTCTGATATGAAATCGATGCAGTTTGCTTTGATATATACTCTTTTTAAAGACAGCTCAATGGTTTGATGACTTCCATTCAGACGAAACAGCACGGCAGTGATTTCCGCCTAGACGAAACAGCAGAAGGATGTATAATGACTTCCCCATAAACAATCTCTTTGTTAGACGTCTCTGCACGTTCTCTAGCATTGAGTGCATTGCACTTTTTATGAAATTTATTGGATTGCATGGTCTCTGGGTTTAAGTGGATCGCATGTTCGAATAGTTGCATATTAGGAACTAGTATGGTTGGCCATCGATGTCATAATTCAGGCAACCTTTCATCTGGCCAAGAGTGTCATAATTCGACTATTTACGCCATCGTGCGGCAAAATTGTGTTTCTGCCAGCACCCACATACTAGGGATACTACCCCGAGTGGATTAATTTCCACATTGCACGCAGGGGTTTCGGTCTAACACCACCAACTCGCGCTGAGCTCACAATTTGACGTTTTGGCTTACCACCAAAAAAATGAATTGTGACACTCTTGGCCAGGTGAAAGGTTACCAGCGCGCTGGTAAAATGGGTGCGCGCATCTAAATTAACAGCGAGTTAATTTCACTGAATTGTGACATTGATGGCCAACGACGGTCGATGTTTTGATTAGCAAGTTAAGTGCGCAACGCTAATTAATGAAAGTGTTCTTAATTTGTGAACGTGTTAACAATTTTGCCGCATGGTGACGTAAAGAGACGAATTGTGACACTTTTGGCGGGGTGAAAGGTTACCAGCGCGCTGCTAAGTTGAGTGCGCGCTGCTAAGTTGTGTGCGCGCACTTTAATTAGCACCGCGCTGATATTAATGAATTATGACATCGATGGATAACCATAGTAGTCTCCAGCTAATCAGTTGTGTCGTTTGGCAAGGTACTTGCAGACATTAACCGATCTGACTGCATTAATCTTTTCTACTAAATTAAAGAAACATCACAACACACTGCAATAGCTCCGATAACAGGACGATGGACGAGAGGTAATCTCGGGTATTACCGCACTTTCCAATTCATTGGGATAAACTTGTAGGATCCATCCATGAGAAGTTCGCATTTTATCGCGTCGGGCAATCCTTAATGTGTGTTATTGTGGTTTAAATTGGCCTGTACAATTTTCCAGAAACCGCTGCCGTCTGCACGCATTTTACAGACGATCATTCGCAACTCCTTTCGTAAATAAAATGAATGATCTTAAACCAAGGCAACAGACCAATCACTTTAATCTGGGTGGATAACTTGCTGCATAAAGGTTAGCTGGTAAATTGTACCTTCTCGCTTGCTATACGGTTGTGTCGATTAGCAGGAAGGCACTAAGCGGACATATCATGAACTAAGTTTAATCTGTTCTATTAAAATTGATGAACTGTCAAAAGAAATGTGGTAATCCAATGTCAACCATTCGGCCACACGACCGTACCCAAACCTACCTATTACCACTCTCACCCTTTATCCGCTGTTCTGTGCGTCCTTTTGTTGGTATTTATTCCTATTGATCCTACCACCATGGGCGCTAAAATAGTATCTTTGTATTTTCACAGAAAAAGTTTATTTTTTGTGGTTATGATGAAAATACGAAAAGCATCTTTGATGAAAACCAGCAAATCGACAGTCGTTATGTAACACAAACGGGGGATCGTTTATTGTGTTATGTATTATTTTCGAATAATGATTGTAATTAGGAGAGTTGTACTTGATGTTCATTCTATGGGTGCCACCAATGTATTTAATGCATTTCTATGGATGATATAATTCACTTGACTTTGATTGTAGTTTATAGCCTACAATACTATACAAATGCCACTTAGTTATCCTAACTGCCATTTTCTGCAACGAAATTTCAGTTAAAGATGAGTAACGTTGACAAGAAAAACACAATTGTATTTAAAATAACCCCGTTTACCTATACAGGGAAAACCCAAAAATAGAATGAGCATTAGCAATCATATTATTCATTATAGGATAGGATAGGATAGGATATTCATCTTTATCCCCGTGAATGGGAAAACCAAGGGGGTTAACACACGGGCAATCGTCAGATTACCTTGCGCCCATCGTCGGGTAAACGGAGCTATTGCAGTGTGTTTGATGGACACCTTCCTACAATTTGGCAGAACCCATTAATCCGGCTGGGTTCAGGCAATGTCCGTAAATTGCCTTGCTCAAGGACACAAGCGACTAGCTAGCGACCAGTTTCGTACCTGCAACCTTCCGATTGAAAGGCGACGCACTTAACCCCGGTTAGACTTACGGGCCGGACAAATTATTATTGTGCGTTTGAAATAAAAACTTGAATCCAAAATATTTAGATGGATAATCGGAATTTGAACAACAAATATACGTAAGCCCCAATATCCCTTTCTGGAAATTCTCCAGAAATTCCATCGTAGAGTAGAATCTTCTAGAGGAGTTAGGCCTATATATTATGGTTAGGCCTATATTGAAATTCGGCACATGCTGCTTTCAACCGAACATACATTAGGAAATGTTACTCAGCAAAACACTCATTTAAATACCATAACTAAGAGGCCACATATCATAACCAAGACGGCCATATGTCATTTTCGGCCGCGCATAGGGGTTTATTAATTGGTTATACGCCATCTAAAAGTAGGACGTGCTCATGGAGAGCTATGTGTTATTTAGGGTTATGGATAGGAATTTTTATACGGATTGTTCGTGAAAAAAATGCAAAACATGATTTCTAAACACAAACAATGGATGTTTTTTAGAAGTCGAAAATCTAATTTCGCAACAAAAACAAAACAACACTTTGTGAATAAAGACGCAAGTGTTCTGTTTGTTTCGCCTATTCATGGATATTTACTTTAGTAGGCGCTCGCTACAGTAGCTATATAATTAATATAAGTCGTATCAGAAAGATAAAAGAGCCGCATGCGGCTCTGCAGGTTGCCGACCCCTGGTTTATAGAAACCCACTGAGTAATCCCCTAAGGCTAGGCTATTGCCTTTTTACTCTACACTTTATATATATATATATATGACGATTATTTAAGCATTGTGTATACGGCGAAAATCGTTTGAGTGTTTTAGTATTTTGTAATAGTAAGAATTGTAAGAAAACAAAGTTATTAAATTTTGTTTAATATTACACAGAACGAAGAACAAGTAATGTTTCCTTTATGACGTCATTACATGTCATCAACATCCTCGTGTTTTCAGTTAACAACTTACGTCTTTTAGAGTTTTTGTCTTTAATTTTCCGATTAATATTTGTCGATGTTAAACAATGAAATTATTGTGAGTAGACCTGTAACATAGAATCGTTTAAGCAGACATATTAACGTACTCACCAAGCTTTAAAATAATTTATAGAAAAATACGCATGTTCTATAGGAACTAGCCTGTACTCATGGTGTTATGCAGTTAAGGTGTAATTTTGACATGTTTAAATTTAATGTCATGGGAGTAATAGGTCTGTTTGTCGTTGTCTGTAGTTTGAACTTTGCTGTATCAGGTAAGTCTTTTCGAATTAATGATTTTTGTGATTTTAAAGCCAATCCATTGTATAGCAGAGCTGGCACCTCAACAAGGTCGAACTGAGCTTCACTCTTATTCGGACTCTGCAACAAAACAGTCTTCGTAGCTTACTTTAGTGCTTGAATATGTACCGGTTGTCGTCAAAGCAGCAGTAACGACCCCCAACCCAACCCTACCACACAAATTCAAGGTAACAGTGCGAGATATTGATTCTTCCGGGTTTTGGATTGAAGTGAAGCGAACTGACCAGTCTACAGGCTGGCAATCTCAACTTATTGTGGATTGGGTGTTATATTTTGAAGGTGAATTTTAAATAGTGTATATCCTAGAGCCTAGACATATTAAGAAACAAATAATTAATTAGTACGTGTATTGGGTTATTATAAACATATTTATTCAAGGTATTTCACTATGATTGTAAAAACACAAGAAGAATTCATGTTTCGTACATCAGCTAGACCAGTGCTTCCCAAACTAGGGGTCGCGACCCCGGCGGGGGTCGCAAGAAAAAAAATTTGGGGTCGCAAAAGCTTCCTGTTTTTCATACAAATTGCTTATAATACCCTACTTTATGTTTCGTAGCCTATTTATTAAAAAACTTTCTCTGAATTGAAACGGCATTATTGGCGTTTTTGACTACAGTATAAAGATACATTACACTGTTAAATTCCGTCTGTAGTACTGTGACGAACTACCATTGTTACAGCATAATGTACATTATGTACACATTGAGCCACGGTTTGACTTACTGTGCAAAAACATGCAGAACCATGCAGCTCATTAAATAACAAACTCAGTTTTCGATCTTTGTAAATACTGTTGTTTGTCTGCTTTTTTACCGTACTCTTACATTCTTACAACTTAAAATAAGTTAAAAAGACAAAAAGGGGTCGTAAATTTTTTTGATAATGAGAAAAGGGTCGCTCGTAAAAAAGTTTGGGAAGCCCTGAGCTAGACGGTTGTGTCCTTGGGCAAGGCACTTTACGAACATTGCCTGAACCCAGCAGATTAATGGGTTCTACCAAATTCAGAGAACGTGTGAATCAGAGACAACACACTGAAATAGCTCCGGTAACCCGACGACGGGCGAGAGGTGATCTGACGATTGCCCGTGTGATAACCCCCTTGGTTTTCCCATTCACGGGGATAAATATGAATATCCTATCCTATTATATCCTATCATCTTAATTATCCATGCGTTTCCGAAGAATATCCACTTCTTACAGCTTCATGGTCGAGTTGGCAAGCATGGAGCGCATGTTCAGTAACGTGTGGAGGTGGAGTTACCAGACGTACGCGTCAATGCATAGAAGATACGTCAGTTTTGGCCTTTAGTGAAGGCTGTGTTGGTACCTCAGTTGATTCTATGAAATGCAATTTAAACGATTGTCCTGTTTCTACCGGTTCGTGAGATTAATGGAAGTAGGGTTTTTTTGTGTTAAAGCGAATATCTTATGGAAATGGTGTTTAGTTAAATTGCCAGTAATTTGTTAAACTTTTAACATACTTTTCTTGACGTTGGTTTATTTTAAGGATGCCAGGATTTACTGCGGGCAGGTTACAACGAAAGTGGAATATACAGCATAAACAACCCAAGGAATAATCAAACTTTGAAAGTTTACTGCGATCAAACCACTGACGGTGGCGGCTGGCTGGTTGGAGAAGATTTATTGACTTTTTTTGCGATTTTACTAACTACTAATGAATATAGGTATTCCAGAGGCGAAACGACGGCTCAGAAAACTTCTATCGAACATGGGCTGAATATCAGGAAATGTTTGGGAACCTTATAAATGAATTTTGGTTAGGTGAAAGTCAGGTATTCCTACAAAATTGACAATTTAGATAAATGTTTAAACTTGACAGGGCTGGAAAATCTTCATGCTTTAACTGCAAGAAACGCTTATGAATTAAGAATTGAATTGGAAGATTGTGAAAACGTTGCGAAATTTGCAAAATACAGGTAAGACCTTGACAAAAACTTATATTGAGTGCACACTAAATAATATGTAAATTACTTCTTATAGCTCATTTTCCATCGGCTCAGTTGATGAAAAGTATTCCTTGACGGTTTCAGGTTATTCCGGGAACGCAGGTAAGAATATAGGATTCATGTTTTTCTTCGTGAAAAGAAAAACGCAATGGCCGTTCATAATATCATACGGGCAATCATCAGCAGTATGTTGTATATGATTGGGGAGTCCTTCTATATTAGTGGAATCCAATAATTAAATGAGTTCAGTCGGTACTTTGTGTGTGCCCCACCCCAGAATACAACCGACCAGCCAGCGACAAGTTTCTATCATACAACGCTTATGCTAAAATGCGACACAGTCGCCCATCGTGTTATTCAGCTGGACCTGAAAATGCCAGTCTTATTTGCCTTATCGGAATATTTTTAATGCAGTATATCGTGTATTGTAGGTAATTCGCTTTTTATACACAATGGACGTCCCTTTTCAACCAAGGATGTTGACAACGATTCACACGGTCAACATTGCGCCGTAAAAGCACATGGAGCTTGGTGGTATAGAAGTTGTTACGATTCAAACTTGAACGGGGAGTACTTGAACTGCCAAACTACAACCTTTCGTGCTTCAAGTTGGAAAGAGTTTCACGGCAGAAAATATTCATTGAAGTTTATTGAGATGAAATTCAGACCAATTTCAAGCCATGATTAAAGTTAAATTGGATAAAAACTTGTAATATATATAATTAAAGTATTATGTCTATTGTTAAAATGTATATCAATATTTCATTCGGTTAAACAAATAATGAATAAATAAAAGATGATAACTACGAATACCTGTAGCAATTACTTTAAAAGATATAGACAGATTATACAAGTTTCGCTGACCCGACGGAGAGCTGAATACTACTCACTGTTTTTTAAGTCCGCTGCGTGGTTTCCCGAAGAAACACGTTTATCTTATAACATTGATATGGTTGCTCTTATTTAAAAAATGGTTCTATGCATCTTTGTTAAACCAAATAGTCTTATAACATATTGTGTAATAGTCAGGTTCTACAAGAATTTATACCAGCATTTAATCTTGACCAACACAAAACTACTTAGGATAGGATTTTGAAGTTTATCCACGTAAATGGGAAAACTGAGAGTTAACACACAGGCAATCATCAGATTAATATGCGCCCACCGGAGCTATTGCAATGTGTTATGTAGGACTCACACGTTCCTTCAATTTAGTAGAACCCATTAATCTGCTGTAATCAGGCCATGTCCGTTAAGTGCCTTGACCAAGGACACAACCGGCTAGCTAGCGACCAGTTTTTATGTTGCAACCTTTCGGTTGAAAGTCGTCGCAATAAAACACCACACTAACCGGTCGGGCAAAAATGCTCTCAGATTCAAAGAGAACTTATAACTATGATCGAACAAACAAACGTAAAAAAAGCACAGCACACGTTCGTGGTGACCGATTTTATTTCATTTTTGCCGGCGAAATTATATATGTTCAAACCGAGACCTTTTATAATATGGTCGTATTTACAGCATGTAAACTTCGCCCTGAAAAGCAGAAAACCGATGTCCTTTAAAATCAAGCGAATAGCAAATACAATGGTTACAAACTAAAACCGCAACTCGAAGACACCACGTTTTTAAGGACAAAACTTCCAGCCGAGAACTGCCGTGGTGCAGGGAAAGGTCAAGCTCAAGTGTTTCGCAATTGAAAATAATAGCCATTAGTGGAATGGTGAGGAATTACTGTTGGAAAAGGGTTGGGCAACACTATCTGCGTTTTATGGTAATCGGTTGGTGTGATGGCTGCCGGCAGTCTGGGGAAGTTTGTTCGTTTTTTTTCTCTGAGGAAATTGCTCTTCACTTCTTCCTCCCTCGCAGCTCCCACATTCCTAAAGGTCGTCGTCTCTCTGACACCCCATCCTACCATGGAGGATATGGGATGGTTATGCATGGATTTCCAGAATATGACATTTGTGTTCAAGAAATATTTGGCAGTTTAGTGTTATCCTATCCGCCATAACTTAGCATAACATATTTATATTTATTCCCGAAAATGAGAAAACGCGATGGGCACGGGCAATCGTCAGATCACCTCGCGCCCACCGTCCGGTTACCAGAGCTATTGCAGCGTGTTGTGTATGATTGAGACACTTTTCTAAAACCATTAAACTCGAATTTTTCTATATGAAGCCCACAAGTCATTGTGAAGATTCGCCGATGGTGTTTACATTTAGAAATACCTTTAGCACAGTAGACAGTAGGTAATTATTTTAATTTCTTTGTCAGCTTAAAAAGCCTTAAACCTTTCTCGCAGCATTAACCTCACACTGATTGGATCTCATTCAATAGAATAGAAGCGTTAAGTTGCACCAACCTGTATGACTAATACTGGGAGAAGTTGAGTCCTTGACCAGTGTAAGCTCGCTCCCCTTGGTAGGTGGAGTCTTGGGAGAGCGCGGCGTCCACTTGGGACCGGAACTCGTCCGCCATGTAGCTTTCCTGGGGGTGGAGGTGGGTGGGGGTTTCATTAGAGGTGGTTGTCCAGAGTGTGTGATAGGCTATATAACAAATGATGGATAATTACTAATTAGTCATATTGTTGTATTTGGAATTACGATGTTTATTTGGCAAACGTTGCTCATCTTATAAACCTTTTTTTAAACTACAATAAATTAAATAAATTGTCAGGTTTTTCAACCCCTACTAAATGGCAGTTTTATTAAACATCCAGTACAAGTCTATTATATTCCCTTAAAACATAAGACCGTGATTTTTTAATAAAAATGCGTCGTCTTTTAGCCGAAGGCTTGTGGAATCAACATTGTTCATAATTTGGTTGGTTGTGTCCTTGGCCAAGGCACTTAGGGGGGGATATAACCTAAACCTAATTTATACATTCTATTTAAACTGACGTTCATTCACATACAAAAAAGAGTAAGATAACCAGGTGTTGTTCGTCACGAGGTAATCAAATGATTCCTTGATCGCTAACGGTTCTTGTCTCGTTCTAATGACACTGTAATTCTCTACACATTATGGTTGATTTTATTAATAACATGTTCTATTTGAAGGGATAAACATAAACATTGTATTGAAGTTCCGATTATAACGAACCTGTGAGAGTTCACCCTGGGACAATCCAAGTTGACTCATTCCCTGACTGATAGGTTGGCTCATAGAAAGCCCCGTTCCGTAACCCTGGGTGAGCGCCCCTGCGGGAAAGATGGGGTGTTTTATGCTGTACGTTTAATGAGGGAATTTCCCTCAATAATTCAATGCTTGGCCTCCTGTACCTTGCGAGAAGTTCTGGGTCATATCCTGGGATTGGGTGGCGGGGTTCGAACCCACTTGGGGGTGACGGTTCGTACGACTCAAACGTGGGGCGCGACCACCTTTTGCAACCGGTCCACCTGGTGAATGAGGTTCGTTTTAAAGGTGAATTACGCACAATAATACATAGTGCAACAGTAGTAACCATCTAGGATAGGATATGGAATTTTTATGTTTATTTCCGTGAATAAAGAGACGCTGCACCAGTACCAATAGACACATGGAATAAGTTGAAAGTTGACAGGGTAATATTTGTCACCGAAAAATTTCCAGTAAATTCCTTGTTTTACCCAAGTTTGTTTGGTTGGTCAGTTATATTGTTATGTAAAGGAGGGTGGGATCAAAACCAGCCATGGGCAAGTCGGTTGAGTTCTTGGGCAAGACATTTGACCAGTAAATTAACGCAACTTAAACAAAAACGGTAGCAACGCTTCTTTCTGTAATAGCTTCGTTTACCCAAGTGTGGAAGTGAGATAATCTGATGACTGCTAGTGTTATAACTTTCCTTGTGTTTTTATAAATGTATTTTTTGTTATAATTTTTCACTAGAACGTTTTTTATGGAAGTCTGTATATGTATGGATCGCCTTAAGGATTAGTCTGTAATGCTTACAGCTGTAAATTGTTATGAAGAGTAAAAGTCAACCATTGCTCAGCGATGGGAGTAATCTTTGGCGATCAACAACAATTTCCAACAAAATAAAACGAGAGGGAACTAACCTTGAGCCTGTCCGTTGTGGAAGTAGTTGGGGGGTATGGTGGGGTTCATGTACATATTGACTGGGACTGGCAGACTGGCGACGGCTTGTTGCGCTTGCAACCCTGCTGCCTGGTTGATCATACCCAGCTGATCGTGGGTTCGGAAGTACTGGTGGCGTGGGGGAATGGAACCTGGGGGAGTGGTGACGTGGGTGAGCGGGTAAAATTGACAAAGTGGGTGAATTAGCTCAAATGAGTCAACAATTTTCACTGTGTGGAGGTAAGATAATGTGAGACTTTTTACTTGGCAGAGAAAAAAAATAAAAATATTCGGATATTTTGAACAGAAAAAAATTCTCAAAATATAGCTCAACTGCTTAATTTTTTGCCATAAAAGCTTTGCAGTATCAATCTTGTTATTTAATGCTGACAGTTGGAATAATCGAATGTGCTTACCATTGTATGTGGAAGCACGGTCGTACGCACTACCCGGTATAAGGGCTTCGCGGGCATCCCACATTGCATTGCTCATGTATCTGCCACCCTGGAATGCATTATTCAATCAAAGTGGAGAATTGGTATTCAGCTAAACATGGCAGGACATGCTGACCATTTTGTCAGCCACCGTGCTATGCTGTGTAAACCCATATTTACTACTGAAGGCCATGTTATTACAGTGATACAGTATATATTACTATATTGGCTATACGGCCTGTTAGTCTGTCGGTTAAGTGCGTCGCCTTTCAATCGAAAGGTTGCAGATGCGAAACTGGTCGCTAGCTAGACGGCTGTGTCCTTGGGCAATGCACTTTACAGACATTGCCTGAACCCAGCGGATTAATGGGTTCTACCAAATTGAAGGAAAGTGTGGATCACACACAACACACTGCAATAGCTCCGGTAACCCGACGGTGGGCGCAAGGTGATCTGACTATTGCCTGTGTGTTAACCCCCTTGGTTTTTCCA
>CH003267.1:559666-596444 GCA_000149265.1 Ciona savignyi
ATTCATACTTACACCAGCATCAAACAGTTGTTACGCTATACAAACCAAAGTTCCGAGCCATGTTTACTCGTGTTACTCGCATGATTTTTTTAATAGATATTTGGCCCTGAAACTGACCTTCACTTTGTTGTGTTTATCACCTATTTTGCAGGTAATTTTATGCAACTTTTCTTTTAACACATAACTTAAAACACTTTTTAATTTTTAGGCCGTAAGTCTCACACATTTGATCTTAACCCTTTAACTGCCGGCTGTTTTTTTGGTCATTTTTCGGCTAAGTTGCCTTAGGTTAGAAGCTTCTGTACAAAAAACTATTGAAGTAAGCATAATATGATCAACAGAAAAGTTGTTCAGTAATAAATTTTCTTTTGTTTTACATTATTAAAATTTTGATGACGTCATGCATTGTGCAATGACGTCATGTGTTTCTATTTAGATCAACAAAAACTATCTTTTTTTCTCATTTACAACCAAAACAGTATGTAGCAAAAGTAATTTATGATTATATTTGGACCATTTTTGTACTACTCTTTTTGTAATGACCTCACAACTTGACTGATGACGTCGTAATACGCAAATCATTTTTTTTTTTTTTACTTTCGCCCAATGAAACACAAACACATAGCCACAGGAAAACAAAACTGATGCAAAACAACTTCAAAAAGGTTCCTTATTGCTAGAACTACTTGAAAATGAAGCACAACTGCTTCCAGAATCACTATCAGCCAACAAAAGGGCAGTTTCTTCAACAGAATATCTGTTTTCACCCTCCATAAGCTCAAAAAATAGCCTAATCCAAAATGTACAAGCGCAAAACGAATGGATTGTTTTCAAACTAATCAAGTGAACCATGACGACAATAGTTGAAAACTAATCGGGGACTAAAACCGCAATTAAAACTAATTAAAACAACCAAAACCACACATATATTTATACGTTTTTTAAAACTTAAATAACTAAAAAATTTTAAATGCAAACCTATATATCATCTTATATTGGTAAACGCAGAAATTATTCAGCTCTCCAATGCCATCTCACTGATCAAAATCGGCCGTATACTTTTCCACTTATGCAATTTTTCCGGCGCTGTCGACTTGAGTCGACAGCGGCAGTTAAAGGGTTAAATGAAGCAATGCCTTTTAAAATTTGATGGGGTGAGGTAGGGTAAATAGGTGCTATAGACTTACATAATTAAATAAATGCTAGTTTACTGATCTACAGGATGTGTCAATAATCATTATGTCACACATTTAGGTGTTAGTCAATCCACATTGAGTTTCCTGTAAACATACTATATTCAATACCTGTAGCGTACCATACATATGTACTGTGTATTAGATACTCCCAAGTCCAAAAAACAACAGATATCAAAAAATCGATAAAAAACGAAAAAACATCACCACGACACTACATGACAAAGAAGTTTCCATATATAACTATAATTATGATTCATTCAGATTAAATCGGATTTGGATATCGATGGCAAAGATCAATCTTGACCTATTGCAGATAAGTGAGTTAAGAATCCAATAATTATTAGGTAAGAAACTGACTCTAGCCAAAGAAGTAAGGTAACATATTTTGAAATCCCAATATCACATTACCCGTCATTTGTATGGATATCATATTACAGAGTTAAGTTGCGTGGTATAGCCTTTATTTCAAATATTGGCTTGTGATGATACTTATTCTATTTTTAATCAACCAGGTGTTTAGTGATGTCACCTGATTAAAGGCCACGTTATATAATTGCAAGAATCCGTTTTATATTTAGATAAAAAGCTTTAGTTTATGCTAAGGGCAAGTTAACAACCCATATATAGACTTGGGTTATTTTCTTTGTAAACGAAAACTGAAGTGGCGGAATGGCTTTACTTAATTACAACCAGTTTGAAATAAGTTAAAATTAGCAGTGTCATACTTTTTGCAACACTAATTTCTTTTGCTGCCATTTAGATCTCCAAGAGACTGATTATTGGGAAAAACCTGAGGAGTTAAGTATGATATATATTGTATCAACTCGGAAATCAACATCCATTTACAATTCCATCATTTACGCACTGGAGTGTCCTTAAAAATGCACCACAAAAAATGAATATATTCTTTGGTCATTTAAATCCATAAAATAAACTGCGTATAGATATATCTGTATAATCGTAACACGTAACACTATAATAGATTGAAATCTCTAGGTATTTCTTCTAAAATACACAAAAGCAGTATTTTTCACATATAAACACTGATACAACGATATGCTGCTGTAAATGTAAACTATAAAAAATAGAGCATAACAACACAACACTGTACAATACTACTATAAACTTGCATTAATAATTCATAGTCAAATTTGATTCAAGTAAAATACATAACAACAATAATAACAGCACAACAAACAGTACCGTTATACTGTAGATACCAAATAACTTACTTAATAATATATATTGATAGTTTATTAGTCCCTTGTGATTTACGATAATGAAGATAACAATCGTTATCAATCATCGAAAAAATAGGAAATTGGTAAAACTAGAGTAATTTAACAAAAACACTTGGTATGTGAGACCAAGACCATCTCGTTAAAACTAATAGTTTAATTTAAGCAATAATTAGATACCTGGCTGTTATCTCCGGCGTCCAGTTGGCTCTGACTGTGCTGGGTTTGAGTCTGGGTTTGCGTTTGTGAAGGAATAGTGAAGTCTGTGAAGTCATACTCACTTGCCTAAAACAGATTACACCTGGGGTTAGATTAATTAAAACATATTAAAGGCTAAAGCACATATAATTTGGACAAAATTAAGATACTGCAGATTTAATAATATTAGAGATGTGCGCCATTGAACACATAACTGGTTAAAGATTTGTAGACAGTTAACCACTTAAATAATCATGAAGCAGTCGACCAATTAGTGTTTGTAGTGAATACTAAACAAATTAGTTAAAAAGCTACACTAAGAGTCTGTAAAAAGCTTGCATAACCAGTTTTTGTAAAAACTGTTCATAAACTTTTACTCTACCATTGTGTTTTACGTTTTGTTGCTCTTGAATACAAAGCAATGTTCAATTAAAAAGGATTATAGGAATTTTAAAGCTTTCGGAGAACTATAATTTTAAATTAGCAAAGCAATTGTCAAGAAGTAATAAATGATTGTTTTCGGAAAATGTTTATCGCTCTAAACCCAACATGAGCTAGTATGACACACACAAAATTAAACTCGTTGTGCTATTTGTACACATACAGACTAATCTTTAGATTTAATATTCTGTGTTTACAATGCGAGTGTTCGCATCTTGTGTGCACACAAATAAATCTGTTTTACAGTAACTTTGGTTTTGAACTAGGGTTCTGTTGTAAACAATATTGCCTAGTTCCGCATGTGACAGATAGTTTATAGCAAAATTACCGTGGTTTGTGTGGCAAACTACTTCTCTGATCCCCAAAGTGTTATAAGCTTAAATTGGTCAAAACCAATGAGCTTAAAAACCATGTTAAATTGGCTTAAATTGGTATCATGTGATAAATTGGCTTTATTAGGCTGCAAAATAGGTGTAGCTAGTTAATTCAAGTAAAACCGGAACTTCACAGGAGAACCTGGTTTAAAGCAGTGGGTTTTGTAGGAACCAAAACCAACAAACTGAATCATATAAGAAAAACTACGGGCTGTTGATATACCCCGACTCTGATAATGGTTGACGGATCAGAAAATATATCAGTTAACCGGTTCTTGGCAATTGTTTCGTTAATTTAAAATTATACTCTTCCAAAACCACAAAAATCTAACTGGTTCAATAAGCCATTGCTTTGTTTTGAAAAGCAAAAGAAATAAAATAAAGTTTCCATATGCTTTTATAATAAAACTGGTTGTTTTTTCAAGTTTATACATAAATTGGTTAAGAGTTAACCGAAGTGGATTAAGCCATGAAATTTAAATGAACCTGAGTAATCCTAGAAACAAATGGTCGACTTCCTGGTGTTTCAGCAATAATAATGCAGTAAACAAGTAAAATGACGGCACTTAAATACACATTAGGCCTATAGATGAATGATAAACCAATTATTTCTAAATTGCATTCAATTTAAAGAAAACTTTAAACACGTACATCTTGCATTACAAACTCCGATAAAAACAAAATATTACAACTTTATGCATTTTAAATAGTTTTTTGGATAAATAGTTAAATCAATCACACAAAATGTGACTCACTTGAGTGTCTCCTCCAGCTGTGAGCACTCCACTTTCGTCCGGATCTAAGAATGTCAAGGTTTGTGAGCTGGGTCCATATGCATCTACACTACTCATACTTGGCTTCTAATTCACCCCAGATCTAAACATGTAAATATGGCAGTGAAAAAATTGAATGACTGCTAAATGGTAAGCGTGCTAATCTGTTTTAAACCCTGTACAGGGTATGTACAGTTATACAAAGGAAGTCGCAAATTTAAATCCCAACAGCAGACACTCTTTGGCTGAGTATTGGAAGTAAATAAATTCAAGACACTTTTAAAACTATGAGGTATGTACAAAAGAATTTAAAAGGGTAAATACAAACATCATAACAACAATAAACAATTGAACAAAAATTTTAAAATATAATGTTCTTAAATTTTAAGCGTCTCTGATTTTTCCTTCAGTTTCACTCGAATATGCTGAACAAATCCGGCCAAATTGTTGGTTTCGTTTAATCTAACCTCTAGTTCATTCAAGTTCTCCAAAACTGGTTCACTATCAGTAACATGGTAGGTTCTGCCGTCGAGTTTAATTATGACAAACAATGGGCCTCTGTCATCAGGGAAACTATCATAGAACAGGAACTGAATACGGTTGTCTCTTAGAGAGCGAATCTCTAAACCAAGGTAATTACGACAGAAATCAATTCTCTCTTTAACCAAGTCTTTCTCCAGTTTAATTGATTCTTTCTCTGTGTTATTTTTAGCAACAATTTCTTGTAACTTAAGAGTGTCAGTTTCCAGTTGTTCATGTAGCTTGCTTACGCTTGTTTTAATGCATTCTTGCCTTTTTTCCATTTGCTCATTGAGCAGTTTTAAATCCTCCAATATTCGTTCGCATTCCAGGTTTTCTGACAACTCTTCTTCAGCCTTATTCCTCTTTGTAAGAAAAGCATCATGAAGGTTAAGATACTCGGATTTTCTTTTATTCTTTTCATTGTCACATTCCGCTAATACACTTGAATAAGCCTCCCTGCTAATTTGATTCGCTTTCTTCAATTCCACTAACAGGCTTGAAACATCCATGGTTTTGACAAAAGCTCTAAACCTATTTGAAAATATGAAAATAAACATTGTATTAAAAGTAAATTATTTTAGGCATAACTGCCTATTTGTTTATAGCAACCCAGGTTTATAACCTTAGCATTCAGGGGCAATACGTATCACCTATGCATCCAGTAGTCAAGTTAAACATTGCAATTACATAAGGGTGTTTCTAACATGCTATTTTTAATTGTGAACTATAATGTGCCATCGAACTGAGTTGCACACTTTGTTTTAACTGGTCAGTTTTATCAACTTAACATACATAGTAAAGTTCTGCCTCTTCGACTTTTGGCTGTTATTTGTGGATTAAAAAAACAAATCCTCTTAATCTAGTTTATCTTTTAGATATGTAATTTAATCGCCTATAAAACACAATATAACTAGCTGATAGAATACCCTGAGGTTATGCCACATCATGACATGATCTTTTCTTTAATGAACTGGTGACTAGAACAAGGCTTAATACAGGTCAAAAGAACAAACATATATATATACAAAACCATTAGGGTGAGCTGACTCATGTGATTAGAGCGATGCAGATTACATTTATGCTCAAATAATATAAAAAAGCATGGTGTCCTGGATAAATACGTCAAACAAATAAAAGGCCCAAAAAACATCTTGAATGCATTATGAACTTATTTCAATTGTACCAACAAAATTTTGTCTAAAACCGACATGCTGTGCAGACTGGGTGTCCACGGTTGGCAATGTTTCTTTTACTGCGTGTTTTTAAGATTTAAAATGGAGTTTATGTTTAAAAGATCCCTATGAATTAGGCAATAGTTGTTAATATTCCTTGCCCAATGACACACATTTGAACACAGTGTTCACACAGAAACAAGCACCTGTGTATATTTAACATTATAGTTAACTTAATCATAAAATTTTGCTGAAAATAGACTACCAATTATTGCTTTTGGTACAAAAATATGCTGACAATTACAATTTTGACAGAACTAGTATGTACAGATACAGAAGACAATTCACACGCCAAACAGTATTACTTATGCTTGTATGGACAAAAAATTAGAACATATTGTCTAAAGATGTCTAAAAAATTTACCTGGCGTCTATTTTAAAGCAATTTATCTCATATAAATAAAAGTAACTAAAATTTCTGTTAAAATATTTGGGCATAACTAATATACAAAATGTAGGCTTCATGTAGGCATAGAGTGCAGTATAAAATAGTAACTAAGCAGTAAGCACCTATGTTTTACCACGACATTCGAATTCCAGGATGAACTAAACACGTGATTGACACACAAATTACATGGGGCGACACTGCACACGCGAAAACTTGTCCAGGAGTACTATACTCTAGTCGGAAGAATTTGACAATATCTTAATCGCGTATGTAGGAATTCCGTGTTTTTGTCATTATTCAATATGTACCGCGTGTTAACTTTAGTTCCATGTGACTTCCCCTTCACACGGTTGTTAAACCGCTTTAACGCGGCCGCAAGGTCAAACACTTCCTGGACTTCCTATCTCTCACATAATGCCATGCCTCTTTGTTTTGCAAACATGAATTAATATAAAAACAGTTTAGAACCATGGCTCCTGCAGTAAACATGCAGAGAAGCCAAGTTTAGTGTTTATCAAGTCGTGCCCGCATTTAATGACTTAACCATGAATGCGTGTTTCATTGTAACTGCATTTGGTCAACAATAAAAGAACCTTCCGTGATGGAGTCTGGATTGCGAGAGTAACAAATTAGTACAGGTAGCAACAAAAGACCCAAACAAACTAGCAAAACGCTACAGTGGTGAATCTCCAATACGTGTTTGAACACGCAGGACTATCTCAGATTAAATTAAGTGTTCTGGAAGGAAAGAGGCATTCGCATTGGCATAATTGAACTAATCTCCCCACAACAGCACCCTGGAATCAGTTACAGAGTCTACTTACAACTTTACAGCTGGTCAGACGAAAGAAGGGCGCTTCCATTGATCACAAAGCAACTGGATTGTCTACACGCCAAGCTAAGTCTATGTTTGTACGTCTGAACTATTTTACTGGGGACATTTTATAAGCCTTTGAAACTATGGCGTCCTCTTGCTACAAGAGCTACATCAATGCTCTTGCGAGGCGCAACTGTTGGTGCTCTTACAGAGCGCGTAATCCAACAGGATACAGGACTGTATATACAACCAGCTACGCTTATGTCGGCATGTCTGGATTATTTTGCTTGGGCCACGAGACCGACTATTTATATCGCCCAAGGAACGATTGACCAACACTACATTTGAAAGCTCTATATTGTAAAGACCGAACTTCAAAGATATCCCCAAGCTGAAGTTCCAAGAATTCAACTTATATTAAACCCCGTTTCCAGTTGTTCTCGATGTTCTACTACGATACAAGTTGGACTTGTTTGCCATTATCGTATGTATATTCGCCACGAATTTCCTACAATGATTTCTAGACATCATATTGGATTAATGGTTTACAAAATTTAAAACAGTTTTTCGGGGAAGGCAAGGTGTGTAGGAATTCCGTGTTTTTGTCATTATTCAATATGTACCGCGTGTTAACTTTAGTTCCATGTGACTTCCCCTTCACACGGTTGTTAAACCGCTTTAACGCGGCCGCAAGGTCAAACACTTCCTGGACTTCCTATCTCTCACATAATGCCATGCCTCTTTGTTTTGCAAACATGAATTAATATAAAAACAGTTTAGAACAATGGCTCCTGCAGTAAACATGCAGAGAAGCCAAGTTTAGTGTTTATCAAGTCGTGCCCGCATTTAATGACTTAACCATGAATGCGTGTTTCATTGTAACTGCATTTGGTCAACAATAAAAGAACCTTCCGTGATGGAGTCTGGATTGCGAGAGTAACAAATTAGTACAGGTAGCAACAAAAGACCCAAACAAACTAGCAAAACGCTACACGTAATACGTAAACTATTCATCTAAGTTTTAAAAATGGCTACGAGTACCCAATCACTGTCTCAATGTGGCAACATTGCAATTTTAACACCTTTCTTAAGTTTTTTTTATGATAGTAAGAATACAAATTTATGAAAAATGTAATAAAAAACAAAGCAAAATACCTATTTATGATATCATAAACGACTGAATCAAACACGCATTTTAAAAGAGAACTAGCTTCGTGACATTTTTAGCGTTAGATGGCGCTGTCTACATTTAATTGTTTTAGAACTCTTATAGAAATAGTAAGACAATAATCCACGGGGTGTGAAAACGGTGCGCGCGTTAGAACATGGGCATTCGTCAGAATACCTCGCTTCCGCAATCAACCCACAACATCCAAGCTTAATTTTTCTGCAAGCATAGACGCATGGGTCCCATAGTTATTAAACCAAACTTTTTTGCATGTGTGTAAAAAAAATAGGCTAATCGTGTTATTTCACCACAAATGTTTTAAATTAAAGCCTCAAATGTTTTAAATTAAAGCGCTGCAGTGAAATGAAGCTAAATTCCGAAAACGGCCCGATTAATTTTTCATGGATTCGGAGAATCTCCTTGGGTTTAGTAAATAAATTTATTTTTCTTGCCTATCTGGGTAATATTATCTCAGAATTCTTGAAATTTTAATGCGATTTGCCAAGTCCTTGTAAAGATGTGGGACGATATATGGCATGCCTGTCACAATCATGATTTAGGAACAAATCATAATATTTTAGGGTATTTTCCTGGGTAATTCTTTAATTACTATTAAGAGGTAAAGCAGTGACTAATGCACTATCATTCCATCAAATCTGATTGAAATTGGAGCTGCGTTTCAAGCGTCATGCCAAATAAAGCTAATTTTTTGGAAAAATACCGTTTTGGTTTTTAACGATCCAGGGGAACTTCCCTGGATTTATCACCCAAACTTTTGGTTTCTGAATATCTAGATTCTAGACCATTTTGTCTAACAACAAAGTTTCATTACGATTTCGTTATTCCTTCTAGTAGATGTCAGGGCGACATGGCATGCCTGTCACAATCATGATTTGAGAACAAAATCTTATTTTTAGGGTATTTCCCTGGGTAATTTTTTTATTTCTTTTAAGTGTTAAATCAGTGAGTAATGCCCTTACATTCCACCAAATTTGAATAAAATTGGAGCAGCCGTTCATGCGCTATGCCTAAAAAAGTCATTTTTTTAAAAGAAATACCGTTTTGGTTTTTAACATCCCAGGGGAATACCCCTCGATTTATTATCCACAATTGTAGTTTCTGCATATCTAGACCATGTTGTCTTTTGGTAGATGTCGGGGCGACATGCCATGCCTGTCAAGCGTTTAACGAAAAATAAACGGACAAAAACAATATGTGTCCCAATTTTTTAAATGGGACCCATAATAAATCAACACGTTCCGTCTGACAGATTATTCTAGTGGTTTAGTGCGTCGTCTTTCAGCCGAAGGGTTACAGCTTTAAAGCTAATCGACGTTTTTGGGCAAAACACTTAACGGACATTGACTGAACCATGCGGATTAATGGGTTCTGCCAAATTGAAGAAACGTGTAAATCATACACAACACACTCTAATAGCTCCGGTAACCCTATGGTGATCGGGATGTGATCTGATGTTTGCCAGTGTGTTAACCCCCTTGTTTTTTTCCATTCATGGAGATGAATATTCTATTCTATCTACAGGGTCGGATAGACGAGTGTGGTAATAATGCGTCGCCTTTCAGCTGATGGGTTGCAGGTAAAAAACTGGTGTCCCTGAGCAAGACACTTTACCAAAATTGCACTGCACATATTATTAATTGGTTGCACTAAATTAAATATAGCATATTTATGTTTATTTCCGTGGGTGGGAAAACCAAGAGAGTTAACCCACGGGCAATCGTCAGATTTCGAATTAATTTGAACTATTTGTCTCCTGTTACTAGAATATGGAGCGTTAACCAACTTCTTTGCAAAATTTAGTCCCAAAAATTCTACATCGAGGAAACTTAATACTAAAACAATATAATTGAAATTTTCAGGTCTTTTGACAGGGCGTTAAAGGAAAGTTGCCCGTAGCTGTAGTGGTTCTGCATGATAATTTTCAATTTAACAGGCAATTTGTAGTTGAAGAACCAACGGGCGAATTTAGGTGGAACGATCGTCAGACTACTATTTGAGTGTGTTGTAAATATGCAACACGACTGAGGACACAAATAATCTGACTAATTCAGATGTTAAACCTACATCTTCGCCCCGAAGATAAAAAATAAATAATTCTATATTGTCTCTCCATCATTCCTTATGTGTGCGAGGCATGTGAGTTAAATAACAATGTAACTAAAGCTTATTTCCTTCAAGGTATGAAACTGAGAAATTTATTGCATGGCATTATAACAACATTGGGGAGGCTGACATTGATTGATCAATTATTTTCCACGCAGCCATTCTGTCCAGCTCTTCTACGTCCCTACATAGAGCCCACACATGATACACCCGCATTATTTGATCCTGCATAGAAGAAAAGGATGGGATAATTATGTTTATCATTAAGGGGGTTAAGCAATCGTCAGATTACTTCGCACCCACCATCGGGTTATCGGAGCTATTGCAGTGTGTTATGTATAATTCACATGTTCCTTCGATTAAGTAGAACCCATTAATCCGCCGGGTTTAGGTAATGTCTGTTAAGTGCCTTGACCAAGGACACATTTGACTAGATAGTTAGTTCAGTTTTAGTACAACCCAATAATTTCAAGACGATTTCTGCTGATACAACCTACTAGCTAACGAACAGTTTTGGATTGTCAACCCTTTGGTTTCAAGGTGACACACTAATCCACTAAGCTATTTGGCCAAATTATACCAACACAGCAAGATTAAAAGGAATTTAAAAACAATATGAACTGAAAATCAACTTACACTGTTTCCTTCAACCACTTCACCTTTCTTGTTTCGAACGACCATGATTTGTTGGGTTTGGAAGCTGATCACGAGCACAGGACCCTGGTCGACCTTGGTTGCCCCCGCGATGTCTATGTGGTCGAGGTCAACAGTGGTTAGTTCGTATTTGCAGCCGATCTGTTGCGCTTGCTTGGCGGGGAACATGAGCTGATTGTATGGCTGTGGATGGAAATAACATTTTAGATTTGGGAATGGGAATAATAATTATGATATATCCACGTGAATGGGTAAGATAAAGATGGTAATAACACAAGTGAATTCATCAGATTACCTCCAGAATACGAGAGGTAGAGTTAACACACTGGTAACCATCAGATTACATTGCATCCACTTTCCGGTTACCACTGTCTGAGCTATTGCAGTGTGTTCTAAATGATCAACTGTTCCAGTTTTATTTCTTTGCAATATTCCACTGGGCTTATGCAATGTACTTTAAGTACCTTGTCAAAGGATACAACGGAATAGCTAGTAACTAAGTCAATACTGTAACCCTTTGGCCGACTAACCAACCAAGCTATTTAACTAGACAGTTCAGTTGTAATTCATAAACTAGAATTGACAACAACAAAGTTTCACCAACATAATACTTTTTATATTGAGATTCGAAATCACATCAAATTCTACCTATGAGGATAATCACATTATAGTCCGAGTTATTAAAACTTACCGCTTCGCTACACCAGTCTTTCACGATTTTATCGTTGCCTTGAGCGATAGCTTCCAACAGATTGGGAATTACTTCGAAGCGACAGAAATCAAGGAAACCTTGAGCGGAGAATTCTGGATCGATTTTAGAAATCTCTGTCATCACTTTTGAGATATCCGTTCCGCCCAGTAAACTACCTGCAAAAACACAAAGTTTTTCTTCAGGAATGAGCAATCTTGTATAAATAAGGTGTAATCAGAAAAGAGAAAGTGGGCTCATGGCATTCACATATGCAGTTGGGTTCACAACAGAGCTAAAGCCAATAAAAATACGACAATCAATGACATAAATGGAATATACAATCAATGCCATAGGTAAATGTATGTGCATAAATGATTAATTTTTGTACACAAACAGACATTATGTCATGTCCCACAGTAGGGTTACCCTGCTAATTCAGAGTGTTTTATAATATGATAAAGACATTAATCAGTAAGAGTAAAAGATTTTACCTGCAACTCCCGAAATTTTGTCGGTTAAAAAACGTGAACCACGAACAAAAAAGTTGTCACTTTCGTCAAAACGCATTTTCATTTCCGAAATACCTGCAATTCACATTGACATTGTCAGTTAGTACATATATAGATACGCTACACATTTGACATAAAACCACAAAAATGCATAGATAGTGTGGGATAGAAATGTAAACATATGCAAGACACAGATACACACATAATTACTGATGAATTCATCAGCCAGACATATACATGCGATATCCTCTCAAGTAATACTTCATTTAAAAAAGTTCAAAAGTTGCAAATTTTCATGAACATATAAAAAATGGTTTTTATACCCAAATGCATGAAAAATACGCACTTTCACCAACTTTGCTTGTTTTAAATGATTCCCACTGTTGGTTCCAAACTGAATCTTTATGCATCACCACATTTGTGGCTTCAGTATTCGCTTGAAATTCACGTTCTGAATCCACTGAGAATTCTTGTTTTCGCATTCGCAGTATTTCTAGAGTGAATGATGGGGTCGTTACACATTGCCGGTGAGAACTTTTCATTAAAAAAAAACTTGGCAATCATTCACAAGAGAAATCAGTCAGTTTATTTGGTATAGGTAGAAGCTGTGTGGCATCAAATGAGGCTTCTACTTTACTCGAAGAGAACTCTTTTCCTTTTTTAAGGACGATACCCGTTACCATAATCTGTTCGGTATTTGCCCGCTGGGGACAATGTTATTTATTCGTTTTTTTTTGGCTGCCAAGGGTGATATACAGTTTAAAAAGAGAGTAGCCTATTGGTTTCCAAAATAAGAAAAAAGATTGGAATCATTAAAAATGGCCTCTGAGATTAGTATCCTATTTTATACTTTTATAAATCTTGATATTTAACAAATGGAGAGTTTAAATGGTTAATTCCACTGGCAGATTTTAAGAAGCCTGAAATTATTTTTTTAATAGTTAAAAATTAAAAATCTACAGTTTTAGTTTAGCGACAAAAATCTAACATACTTGGTGGCTGGTACAAGCTTTCTGGGGCGACACCAGTACCCTGGGCGATGGTGTTGAAACTGGATTGAACTTTTTTAAGCGCCTCGCTGTCAGCGGCTCTTCGTGCTGCATCGGAAATTCCTTCGGAAAATCGACCGGCTGCTTTTCCCACTTCCGATGCGCTCAGGTCTTCTGCTGTCTGGGTATGAACATCATGTAAGCAAAATGAAAGTAAGACAGGTTCCAATAAAACTTAATTTTTTAATTTAATTAAGGATCGATTAAATTTCTTTCTCATAAAATACAGGTATATCAAATGAAATAAAAGGAATTTATTTTTATTTCCTTGTGGAAACGGATGGCTGTTTAATAGATTGCAACATGCCCACAGTTATCAGATTACCTTGTACTTACAGTCGGGGTGCTGTAGATATTGCTATTTACATTTTAGTGTATGTATATTTAATAGGTTTAATTTTTAGCAATACATATAAAATGTACATTCTAATAAATTAAAACAATTTCCATAAAATAAATATCATAATCTAGTTTATAGGTACCTCTGAAACTTTGGATTTTATTTTCCCGAATGTTTCTTGAAGAATTTCTGTATTCTGGCTTGTTTCCTTTTCAATCTCCTTGAACTTTTTGCGCGCTTGTTTTAACGCTTCAGAATCTTCCAGCTCTTTCGCCTCTTCTCTGAACTTTTTAATGCTCTCCTTCAACTCTGGATCTTTATTGTATTCCTGTTTAATTGTCTCTACAAAATTCTCTAAAAAACTTCTTTTGTTTGAGTAATCGCGCTGGACTTCAACATTCTGAAACGAAATTAAGAAACATTAACCATTGGCAACAAAAATTATTGTAGGTTTTCAACATTACCATAGAATCTCAAAAAAGCATTATTTCGTAGTTTGACACAATAAATTACGGGACTCTTGTGTCGTGTTTAATTTAAGAGAAAAATAAATGTATTATAAAAATTAATCTTGTGGCTGTGTACAGAAAACTAGTAGGAATCCATTCACACCTAAAAGTATGGAGGAGGCTAGATCACATGACTGTTAAGAAACATCAACATTTTCTTTTTATATGAAGACATTTCAGACTGATATAATCAGTGTAAAAAACAATGGATGTTCGTGTAATTTGATCAAGTATTCTACGCTTTTATAATTTATCACTTTTTAAATTAACTCTATAAATGCATGAAAAAGAATCCTTTACTCTTTGAAATAACTAACCTTACAAAGCAATAAAACTCTTGCATCAAGAAAGTTGCTGTCACTTTTGACTTCGGTTCCAGCACCTAAGATTCCCCTTCGCAGTGCAGTGCTTGATACCAATCGGCGCAACGAATACATGATACAATAACTACAAAATTAAAAAGGAATGAACTATATAAACAACTTGGTTTGACTGTATCTTTAGAAACCAACCATTACAAAAATTGTTGGTGGGTGCAATTTCTGAAATGAAGTTAGAATTATAAACGGATACAGAAACTACACTTAAATGGCTTAATTTCACCAGAATGCAGTAACCGAATTTTAATTTGGAATCTTCAGAACAAATCCTAAAACCACAACTGTAGGACTAACTACTAACTATAATCCTAATCTTTATATCAGTGTGCAGTTTCCTATCTTCTGGCTTTTTTGTTCCCCCCGTTTTGCAACATTTACCAGAAAACAGAACGCCCATTATTTTTTACTCATGCCCAATAACCCTATAGGACTTATATTTTAAATTCAGTGACAAGTTTCTCTTCCTCGATCCTTTTAGCTTTTCTTACTTATTTTAATTAAATAATAAACAGGCCTACAAAGCTCATATTCCAAACCTTAACCTTTATTTAAATTAGTTCAATGGCTATAACTTATTTTGGCTGCTCTTGGTAAAAGTTGAAGTATTGACCAAATTACATACATATAGATTTTCAACAACACAACACAACATAACATCACGTTTTGCCATGGTGAAGATTTGAGAGAGTGTGCTTATAAATCTGAGAGTATTAATTTCTACAAAGTTTAAGGAGATTCAAAGGGGACGTATAGTTAAAATGTAATGCTTTGTTGATTTTGCCTTCAATATATTTTTGGGAAACAATATCTGCTGTACGAAACAATGACGAATTAAAACATGATAAAAATTGTCTATGATAATTTTAAACTTAAATTATTTTTTGTGAGTCACTTCGAAAAAGAATTAAATTATTACGAGGAGATTTAAAAAAAAACATAACAAGCAAAAATGAACTCCACTTTACCGCATTTTCGGCGGCGAAGTTCTTTGATATCAATGTTTCGTTACTGGAAAAACAATTTTTATTCAATTTTTTTTAACAAATAACTAACCAACTTAACCGCGAATAGGTCCCAAAATATAAAATACTTTGACACATACACCTTAACCACTTGTATTAAGAAAATGTACACTCAAAAATAACTTGACAAAAAAAACATAAAAAAGATTACTTATAGCCATCTTAAATCGATTGCGTTGATGAAACATCGGTTGGTATAACCGCCGATGTATCAGTTATTTGTGCAAAATCTAATGTTTAAACGTGGTTAATTACTTGTTACCATTACTATTTAAAAAAAAACAATGTCGATATTGTACTTTACATGGTTCTTTAGGGAGAACTTGTCGGTTCCACTTGACCAAAACATATTTGATTTATAATTGTTTATACGGTTTGTTTGAAATAATTGCTTTCCGAGTTACAAATCCAAACGTCATATCCATGTTCTTTAAAGGGCATTAAAATTTAACAGTAATATGACCAATTACTTATATGGGGTGTTGATTTCAGGGCCGAAATATAGATTGACTAAGAATACATGTATCCAAAATACCAAAAAATGGACTAGGCTTTTACAATATTGGCCTCTCGGCAATCCCTCTTGGATTATTGGTAAAATACTAAGCTTTTTAAACACAGACTCACTTATGGGAATTTTTTTTTCATACCTGAAATACTTCTGCAAAGTGTGCATGTAGAGTTTGTACACAATTTGTCCGGCCGGTTAGTCTTACGGTTAAGTGCGGCGCCTTTCAATCGAAAGGTTGCAGGTGCGATACTGGTCGCTAGCTAGTCGGCTGTGTCCTTGGGCAAGGCACTTTACGGACATTGCCTGAACCCAGCGGATTAATGGGTTCTATTAAATTGAAGGAACGTGTCTATCATTTACAACACACTGCAATAGCTCCGGTAACCCGACGATGTTCGCAAGGTGATCTGACGATTGCCCGTTTATTAACCCTCTTGGTTTTCCCATACACGGAGATAAACATGAATATCCTATCCTATCCTATCCAATTTTATAGTTCCCAACATTTTAGGCTGCGGCGCGGGGATGATCTTAGACTAGCCTCTGCCTGTTAGAGTGAACAATTTCCTGTCGACAGGATACAAGACAGCAGTATGTTTTAGCGACCAAAATGTGTGAACATAATAATGCATTGATGATTAAGTTACAATATGTTGTGTGTCTAAAGATTTTGGAGTGTTGCATTCGTACTTAATTGTTTTACCAAATTTGGTAATATACTTGTAAGTAGCATATAATTTACTTTAAAAAAGTATAACGGGATGATATATGTCAGGTCATTTATTTATATATTCAGTAAAGCGCACAGCAGCTTAAAGAAATGTGAACAGGTCTTAGCGTAGTTAGATACCAATCCATAAACATATAGCGAAGAGTCCAAATGTATTTCATGAACTGTTGTGGTTTAATGCGTGGTTAAGAGTCTGTAGTCTTCACACGACATTACTAATAAAAGAATATGTCTTCTCAACGCATGGCACTAATGACATTTCCACAGACTACTCATAATTTTGGAAACTATAAAAAATCACCAAAATGGCAGAAGAAGCATGGGGTCGTATGTTTTCAGCCATTGGCCAGACCGACACGAGACAACATTACAACGACTATGCTGCTAAATACGAGCAAGATTGTGCGTGTCTGGGCTATTCTGAGCCCGAAGTTATGGTGGGAATGTTGAAAGAAGTTCTACCAAATTTTAGCGATGAACATTTGCAGGTTTTGGATATTGCGGCAGGTAAGTCAGGAATTGGGTATTTTGAACAAAAAGAGATTTTTTTACAAACGTGTGGCTGATTTAACATAAGTAAGGGACCGGAGCTATAGTATTGTGTTGTGTATGATTTGCACGTTCCTTTAATTTGGTAGAACCCATTAATTCGATAGGCAATGTCCGTTAAGTGCCTTGCCCAAGGACACAAGCGATTCGCTAGAAATCAGTTTAGAATCTACAACCGTTTGGATGAAAAGTAACGTATTAATCCACCAAGCTATGTAGACGGACAAATTACCTTGATCAAGGTTACAACCGGCTTGCTTATGATTATTTTCTAATCCACAACCGATGCAATGACCATTGAGCTATGAACTGTGACCTGGTACTTTTGGTTTACACATTGCAATGCCGTATAGGGGTAGGATAGGGATAGGATATTCATCTTTATCCCTGTTAATGAAAAAACCAAGGGGGTTGTCACACGGGCAATCGTCAAATTACCTCGCGCCCATCGTCGGGTTAGCGGAGCTATTGCAGTGTATTGTATATGATAGACACGTTCCTTCAATTTGGTAGCACCAATTAATCCGCTGGGTTTAGGCAATGACCGTAAAGTGCCTTTCCCAAGGACACACCAGACTAGCTAGAGACCAGTTTCGCACCTGCAACCTTTCCATTAAAAGGCGACGCACTTAACTACTATAGACCAACCGGCCGGACATTTTACCTGAACAATGCGTATTTAACTGAACAATGCGTACAACAGGCACCGGACTAATGGGTGAATTGCTTCGGTCTGCAAACTTTAAAGGCGTAATCGATGGAATAGACGGTTCTGCTAATATGCTGGAAAAGGCACGAGAGAAGGGGATATACAGGTACAGAGTATAGACGCTTTTTTAATGAAAATTCGATCGGGTAGTGATATTGATAGATTCGTCTCTTAAATATTTTCCAGAGAGTGAAATATAATTAATAAATGATGACATTATTAACCACCACTTTATAATTAACTGGTTGGACCAATGTTCCCAAAGAAACCTTATTAAATTAAGACAAATTGACTTAGTTTGTTGATCGTAAAAGATAGGATATTCATGGTTATCCCCGTGAATGGGAAAATCAAGGGGGTTAACAAACGGGTAATCGTCAGATCTTCTCGCGCCCACCGTCGGGTTACCAGAACTATTGCAGTGGGTGGTATATGATAGACACGTTCCTTTGATTCGGTAGAACCCATTAATCCGCTTGGTTAAGGAAATGTCCGTAAAGTGATTTGCCCAAGGACACAACCGTCTAGCTAGTGACCAGTTTCGCACCAGCAGCCTTTCAATAGAAGGTCGACGCACTTAACCGCCAGACTAACCGGTCGGAAACTTAAGTAAAATAAACATCGAGCCCGGCACCGAGAGATTATTGCTTTTTTGGAAGTTGTACTTTTGTAGAGTCAGCGTTACTTAATGTTTAGCCATATGCTTGGTGTGCCTTGTTATGGGTCCCATTTGGAAAAATGGGACACATATTGTTTTTGTCCGTTTTTTTTTTTTCTTTTTTTTTCTTTTTTTTTTTTTTCGTCAAAGGTTTGACAGGCATGGCATGGCGCCCCGACATCTACCAGAAGGAATAATCGAATCGTAATGAAACTTAGCCTTTCGCTAGACAACATGGTCTAGATATGCAGAAACCAAAATTTTGGGTGATATATCAAGGGGAATTCCCCTGGAAGGTTAAAAACCAAAACGGTACTTTTTATGAAAAATTTAGCTTTTTGTGGCATAGCGCTTGAACGGCTACTCCAATTTCAATCAGATTTGGTGGAATGTAAGTGCATTAGTCACTGATTTAACATTTGGAACAAATAAAAAAATTACCTAGGAAAACACCCTAAAAAATAAGATTTTGTACTCAAATCATAATTATGACAGGCATACCATGTCGCCCCGACATCTACTAGAAGGAGTAATGGAATATCAATAAAAATTTGACATTTTTTAGACAACATGGTCTAGATATGCAGAAACTAATATTTTGGGTGATAAACTCAGGGGACTTACCCTGGGACGTTAAAAACCAAAACGGTATTTTTTTCTAAAAAAATAGCCTTTTTTGGTCATAGCGCTTAAACGGATGCTACAATTTGAATCAAATTTGGTGGAATGTAAGTGCATTAGTCACTGATTATACGCTTATAAAATATAAAAAAATTACTTAGGGAAATACCCTAAAAAATAGGATTTTGTTCTCAAATCATGATTGTGACAGGCATGCCATGTCGCCCCGACATCAACCAACAGAAGTAATGGAATCGCAATGACATTTTGACATTTGTAAGAGAACATGGTCTAGATATGCAGAAACCAAAAGTTTGGGTGATAAATCTAGGGAAATTCCCCTTAGACCTTAAAAACCAAAACGCTATTTTTTTCTAAAAAAATAGCCTTTTTTGGGCATAGCGCGTGAACGGCTGTTACAATTTAAATTCGATTTGGTGTAATGTAAGTGTATTAGTCATTGATTTAACACTTGAAAGAAATAATAAAATTACCAAGGGAAATACCCCAAAAATAGGATAAGTTCTTAAACCATGATTGTTACAAGCATGCCATGTCGCCTCGATATCTACCAAGAGGAGTAATGAAATCGCAATGAAAATTGGACATTTATAAGACAACATGGTCTATATATGCAGAAGCCAAAATTTTGGGTAATGAATCTTGGGGAATTCCCCTCAGACGTTAAACAACAAAACGTTTTTTTCTAATAAATTAGATTTTGTAGCCATAGCGCTTGAACGGCTGCTCCAATTTTATTAAAATTCGGTAAAATGTTAAAACATTAGACACTCTGTTCCAATTAAAAAAAGAAAACATTTACTTATAGGTTAATTTCCATGAAAACGAAGATATGTTTCTGAATTGTGATTGTGACAGGCATGCCATAGCCTATCTCACCGACATCTCCAACAAGCAGTCGACAAATCAGATTAAAACTTTAAGAATTGTTACATAACATGACCCACATATGTAAAAACAGAAACTTATCTACTAAACCTAGGGGAATTCCCTGACACATGAAAAACTAAATCGGGCTGTTTTGGCAATTTAGCTTCATTTCACTTCAGCGCTTGAAAAGAAGGTTTAATTTAAAATATTTGTGGTGAAAATGTTCGTAAATTTAAGACGTTTATTCTTTTTTAACTACACATGGAAAAGAAGTTTGGCTTGATAACTCTGGGACCCATGCGTTTATGCTTGCAGAAACAAACTACATATACTCAGTGTATGAAATACAAATTGTGGTTAGGGACCCTGTAGCATAAATATAGGTTATACAACATGTGTTTTACAAATGGTGATGGTTAACACGTGGTTGACACTCTCTAGTTATAATCCTGGAGTGGCTATATCGGAGTTGGTAATATTAACCAAACCGTGCATCATAACCTCCCGAAGAGTAACATCGTATGTATGATACTTGCATAATAAGCTGTTATGCCAAAGCGAGTTATAGTTCCAGTCAAAACACTGGGATATATCCAATAGGATGTTCAGATATTTCACTTCGTGGAAAAACGGAACGGGCACTATCACAAAGTCACTCATCAAATTACCTCGTCTTCGCCGTCGGTTTACCAAAGCTCTTGTAAGTTTCTGCCAAATGACCCAAGAGTTTACCTCGAATGAGTTAACCTGTAAGTCCAATATTAATTTATCTTACGGTGACTAGTTAAGTCTTAGGGTAGCTCATGTTTAAAACAAAACACACACAAGACTGATTACAATAGCTCCGGCGAGCACTGGGTTAAACCAAACCCTAATTAAAGTACTGCTTATAAATTGTTTAATATTTACAGGAACCTTATTGAAGAATTTGTTCTGCCAGATAAGGCATTGCCATTAAAAGATCAAATGTACGACGTTACATGTTGTCTTGGTTCCATGTCCGTTCCCCATATACAACCAGAAGCTCTAAAGGTAGACACTTGATTTCTTGGTTTGGAACAGTTTTTGATAGGGCAACACTAAAAGAAGGGAAGGAGGATAGCAGGGGAGGGAAACTGGACACTAAAATTATGGAAACTAATTTAAATCCTGCCCTAAATAGAAATCTCAAACCCAGAACTTAAAATATTTAAAACCCCGTGTTTGTCCCTCTTTCCCTCCTTTTAGTTTCCCCCTTTTTGAAAATACATTTTAGACAGTTTCACTTAATGGTTAACGCAACTATTTAACTGACGATGTATAAAGTGACTATCCCATTGGGTTTTACACTGACCGGTAAAATAGGCATTTGTGAAAATAACGCAGTTAAAAATGAGTATAAACATGTCACATATGTACACCGCATAATGTATTATTTTTATTTTTGGGCCATAGTATAGTCCTACGTAAATCAACAACAAATTTGAATATTTTCCACTCGCCAGGATTAAAATAACTAATTAATTTTTCAGATGGTAAGACAACTCCTTTTAATTATTTAAATTTGTCTTTAAGGAATTCGTCAGAGTCACCAAGACAGGCGGAATGATGGGCTTCGCAGTTGTCACTACTCCAAGGTCCGGGGCGTACGAGCAGAAATTGGCGGAAATTGTGAAATCTTTGGAAAATTCTGGTCAATGGAAAAATCTCAAGGCAATAAAATCAGCCATATTTCAGTACAACTTCGACAAAATAGACGCTGAAAAGACCTACACAACACATTACGTGTTTGAACGACTTTAAAAAACCTGAAGTGATCGAAATTTGTTGTTAACGGACATTTAAGGACTGGATTAGACACTATACTCGAAATGTTAAAATTGACACCAAAGTAAATAAATATGGAAATATAGGCCTAATAGACTTAGTTTACACATGGATATCCGACCTACTAAGGATAGGATAGGATATTCATGTTTATCCCCGTGAATGGGAAAACCTAGGGGATTAACACACGGGCAATCGTCAGATCACCTTCGCGCCCATCGTCGGGTTACCGGAGCTATTGCAGTGTTTTGTATATGATAGACACGTTCCTTCAATTTTGTAGAACCCATTAATCCGCTGGGTTCAGGCAATGTCCGTAAAGTGCCTTGCCCAAGGACACAACCGACTAGCTAGCGACCAGTTTCGTACCTGCGACCTTTCGATTGAAAGGCGACGCACTTAACCGTTAGACCAACGGGCCGGACAAAGAATCAATCTTTTCTTGGGTTTTCTGGTAAATCCCCTAAAACGAAACCTGCCTTAATCGGTAATCACTATTGTTTCGGAAATAAATTGGACAAACTACAAAGCTATTAAAGGTACCAAACGTCCGACCAAGTAGGTTGGTTGGTTTGTGCGTCGCCGTTCAGCCGACCCAAGGGTTGAAGATTCTATACTGGTGGCTAGCTGGTCGGCAGGGTTCTTTGGCAATGCACTTGGCGGTCATTGCCCGAATCGGACGTACATCGCCGGAAGTGAAACAATGGGTTCTGTCCAATTAAAGAAACGTGAATTATATACAACACCCTGCAATAGGTCCGGTAACGGTGGGCGCGAGGTGATCTGACGATTGCGTGTATGTTACACGCCCCTTGTGTGTTTATACTCACGGGATAAACACGATTATCCTATCCTATACTAAATTTGTAAAATAAGTTTTTACTCAGTGTAACCGCACTGGAAGTGCTGGCGAATTTTATCGTATCATTTCAAACCGCTCTGGTGTTGCGTGGTTGATGCGAATAAAAGTACACAAACCTGTTTTCGAACTAATGTTTTTAAAATTTCTATATTAACCATTGTAATGTCATATTTCGTAACAACGAACATAGTTTTATAATTCCCTAAACCTCGTGGTTTTCGTTCCTTTGTACTGATGCTTGTAATGACACCACTTATATTTGCTTAGTGAATTTGTAAACCTACGGAAAAACAGTTGGTAAGTTAATTGTTTATTAATAATTGTTATGTGTATATTTATGTAAAATATTGTAATAGAAAACCGCTTACCGCTCAACACCCAATCAATAAGGAAACCACCCATTAACCATAGTGAGATTTGAAGTGTGCGAGTCAACGTGTTTGAATTGTTCCTCATATTAAGGACTCGGGTGTAAGTAGGTCGCACCATAAGAAGGCCTTACACTTAGTTTATCCCGGGGAAGTCAAATAACGGTTTACACCGAGAAAATGGCCAAATTGTTAAATTTAGACAGAACAAATCCAACATGGATAATTAAAACCATACTCATTTTTTGCACAACTTAATTAAAAGAAAATCATATAAAGGCAATTCATAAAAAAGTTGTTGTTGATATATTGAATATAAAATGGTTGTGTTAACCAGTCGGCCATGCCACCGTACAAGCATTTGGGAACACTGAAGGTGCAAATTATTGGCACTAAAGTAAGAAGGCAAGCATTTAGCAAACCCCGGGCCACACATGGTCAGAAATTTTCCAATGAAATATTAATCTTTTTTGCATGTAGTTTAGCTTGGTCAGTCGAATTACCAATTCTTCCAGGTGTGTTAAGCCCAAAAAATGTGTCAGCTGCTTCTATTGAGTATAGGATATCAGTTATAAATAGTTTGCGTCAATGCTTTATTAAATTACAAATGCCGAAACAGCCGTGTGTTTAGGCGAAGTAACAATGCAAATTTAGTACTACCCCGTAACTTTTGGAAAGAAACGAAATCAAAAAGACTTTATAAACGGAGAACACGGAAAAGTGGAAAATAAAGCGCAACGATTTAATGACTTCCATTCAGACAAATCAACACGGTAGTGATTTCCGCCTAGACGCAACAGCGGGAGGATGTAATGACTTCCCCATCAACGATCTCTTTGTTAGACATCTTTGTATGTTTTCCACAACTATGTTAAACGATAATATATAGATGTGGTATAAAGAGTAATATATACCATTATGCGCGACCGGAACTGACAAGTTTTTTCTCTCCTGATTGTATTTGGGTCCCTTCGAATTGACGATTGGAACACGTATTGATTTTACGTTTTTTGCGTCACGCTCTTGACAGGCATGTCAGGTCGTCAAATAATTGGAACGAAGGGGTGATCCAACCAGGTTACAACTTTGCAACGACCTCTAAGTTTACAAAAACCCCTAGGGGAATTCCTCGAAAAGCCCGCAAAAAATATAAAAAAATCACTTAAATTTTTTTGTTTCTATTGTCGTTTTTTTAATTTACCAACGTATATATTTATTTGGAAAACATGGATATTAAGTTTGGATTGAAGACAAAAGGACGAACGAATCAAATCACGACACATGTATGGCAAAAATACGGTAAAACGAACAGTCCTAAAAACACATCATTTATAAAAGGATATAATTTAATAAATATAGCGGGCGTGGCCCCAAACATAACCGAAAGAACAAAAATGAGCAAACAAAATTTAAATGAAACCAAACGATATAAAGCCCTAAAGAGGAGTGTGCGATAAAGCGCGACCAGAACTAAGGGGAGCCGGCTTTATAAGAAGTTGTGGTCCAAAAGCGTGGACCAAATTGGATAAAAATAAAATAAAAATCTACTAATGTCAGGTGACACTATTAGTTGTAAGCACACTTACCGGGACAATTGCAGGTTTAAATTGTCTTGCTGGTCGATTGTTTCGTTGGTCAATATACTTATCTGACATTCCCCTGACCCAGTCAGTTCTAACAAATTGAAGGAATGTCTCAACCTTAGACAGCACACTGCAATAGTCTGGCAAACCGACGGTGGGTGCGTCTGACGGGTTTTCGAAAGGTTTATGCCTCTTAAGTGTTTTAATACTTCGGAACTATAATTATCAATCATTAAAAGTTTACATGTTTAATCGCGTCAGGCATTCATTAATACATATTATGGTGACTAAATATGGTCTGTACAATTTTCCACGAACCGCTTTCGTCTACAGGAAAACCACAAACACCCGTTTTCGAATTGACTCATTTGTACAATTGTCCTAATCTAAGCAGGCAGCGGGATAACCGCTTAAATTCAACTTGGGTGAAAAGCTTAATAAAATCATCGGCGTTAGGCAGAAATGTAGTGGAAAGGTGATATATCGAAAAGACTCGATAATTTAACGGTTGTGCCCCCTTGCGTTTTCCCATTCAGCGACATAAACATCAATATCACATCCTGCTCCAAAGCCAATTGCATTATATTCCATGGTTCTTTATTTTATTGCGTATCACATATATCAATCGCTGTACACCTTCAAATTATTGCAGGTCAATCCTGTTCGGCGTCCAATAACTCAGCAATTTCTGAAGTATAAAATGAGTTAAGGTTTTGTAAATGCTTTACAAGGAAGAACTAGTCCATTATTGTGCCACAAACATCAACATATGTACTGGCCGATTTATCTTATATGCAAGGTCTACAAATCAATAATAATATAATGCTGTAAATACGAAAAATAATTAATTAAAAGAATCTCCGACAATTAAACGGAAAACTTACCGTCCTTAGTCGTCGCTTCTTTATTTCTGAAAAAAAGAGCAATGTGAATTATTATTAAAGTATAAGTAAATTCTCAACAAAAACATTCATTTAAAGAACAGATATATTTCTTACTATAAATAAAATTTAAGATAATGTAACACTCACTGAGTGTGAGTTTGACCACGACCAGTTGCTCCATCTCGACCAGAAAGCTTGAACGTTGGTTATCTCAGTCGCCATGAGAAGTATAAAGCAGAGAAGAATTGCAATCTTGCGGTCCATGGTGATGCTTCTTGTTTCAGGATAGTTCTGATGTGCAATCGATGCAGTTTGCTTTGATATATACTCTTTTTAAAGACAGCGCAATGATTTGATGACTTCCCTTTAGACGAAACAACATGGTATTGATTTTCGTCTTTTTACACGAAACAGCTGGATCTCATCGTTTGTTGTTCTCTGTTATAAAGTGGATTGTACGCTCTCTGGTATTGAGTGCATTGCACGTTCTCTTCCATCAATTGCATTGCAAGTTCTCTGGTATTGAGTACAATGCACGTTCTCTGGTATTGAGTACATTGTACGTTCTTTGGTATTGAATGCATTGCACGCTCTCCGACATTCGGTGCATTACACGTTTTCTGGGCATTGAGAGCAATGCGTGTTCTCTCAATTTAAGTGGATGGCACGTTCTACGACATAGAGTGCATGTCATTCACACGTTCCTTCATCAGATCACCTTGCGCCCACCGTCGGGTTACCGGGACTATTGGAGTGTGCTACGTATGATTCACACGTTCCTTTAATTTAGTGAAAGCCATTAAGCCGCTGGATTAAGGTAAAGTCCGTTAAGTGCCTTGCCCAAGGACACAACTTTACTACCGACCAGTTTCGAACCTTCAGCCCTTCGGCTAAAAGGCGACGCTAATCTGTCGGGAATGATGATTAATGAACGTTTATTAATGCATATTGATATCCATTGTAATAAAGATAAGGTTTTTATCATGAATGTGTAACGGATGATAGAGCCTAACTGTTTAAAAAACAAAACTTAAGCTCACTTAAAGCAGTGATTTTCTTTAATGTCCCATTATAACAATAATAAAATGAAATTAAAAATTTTAGAGGTGATGGCTAATAAGTAATAGATATAAAATGGCAATGTGTAAAACAATCACGCAAGGGAAGCGATTTCCAGGCCCAGTAATTAAGCACGAGGACAGTTTACCCGCATTTTACTCAATTCGGTCAAAATTCTTAGTGTTTTTCGATATTTCAGAATTGAAATTGGACAAGTCACTACAAATAGAAAAAAATATAAACTAAAACTGAAAGATTTCCCCTCTATATACAGATTGTATCAGATAGGATAGGATAGGATATTCATGTTTATCCCCGTGAATGGGAAAACCAACGGGGTTTACAAACGGGCAATCGTCAGATCACCGTCGGGTTACCGGAGCTATTGCAGTGTGTTGTATATGATAGACACATTCAATTTGGTAGAACCCATTAAACCGCTGGGTTCAGGCAATATCCATAAAGTGCCTTGTCCAAGGACACAACGGATTGGCTAGCGACCAGTTTCACACCTTCAACCTTTCGATTGAAAGGCGACTGACTTAACCGCTAGACCAACGGGCCGGACAATATTAAGAGTGAATTGGTTACCAGGGAACCCAATAGTTTCTGTACGCAGAAAAATATAGTGAACCTTTGAATGTGTTTTTAAAAGAACTGGTGGTTCATAGCTGATTTACAGTTTACACCTTCTAGTTTTGAGGTCGGTTTGTACTGGAGAGATATGTGGGGTAAAGGGGCCTTATGGTGGGGCTGTGGGGATTAATTAGCGCCTATGACTAGCACTAGTATGTACCTGAAGCTCCCTGGCCACTGAGACACCGAAATGACTCCAGCCGACTCCGTCACGGAAGGTTGATTTTATTCTTGTTCACACACGAGCACAGCAAACATACAACGCTAGTGAATAAGTCGTATGTACAGGTGAAGGCGATATACACACAGTTCTTGGCTAATTGCCACGTTAAAACGGTTGTCTTGCAGTAATAAATTGTTCTCTGCACTTTACTCGTTGAGCGGTAAAATATCGACCTCTCAGCGCTAAAGTATGAATCGTATGTCTTAAAAGCGTTAAAACTCTCAGTCTTCACAATTTTGGTTTCAACAATAATATTCTGCTTCAGTATTAGCCGTTATACTGTTAGCAGGCCACAACGATACTAATTATTGATTGCGCTACGGCGCTAGACGTTTTGTCTCACAGCGACGAAGTTTGATAACCATGTAAGAGGAAGTTATTGGGAGTTCTAGAGTTAGTGGCATAGCTTTATCGTGTGGGAAAAATGATAATAAAGTCACATTGTATACAGTACACACTGACAATTGTTTAAACACAAATTACACCTTGATTTAAGCGAATTATGCTACAGATATGAAGAATAATTGGTTAACCGCCTCCTAAAACCTACAAGAATATGTTGCATTTAAAAATAGAAAAAAAACATTTGTTTTTCAGACACCTAAAATTGTTTGCTTGCAAAAAAACTACGTGCAATTGTTAAACAAAATGTCAAGCATTAATCATCATATGTATGCTTTGTCATGATTGCAAGTAATCAAGAATGAAGCCAACCTTTCGTGATAAGTTCGGATAAATATTTGTTGAGTATAATGACTAATAGCTAGAGAACTTCAGGACATGTGCCAAGCTTAGTCACAAAGGATATAAACTCCTGAAACCCCTACAGGACACACCTGATTCTACTTTTTAAAACCTATAGCGTCGAGTCAGGATGTGTTTAACATATAGTGATGATTAACACGTAGTTAACACCCTACCTCTTTTTTATTTTGCTATTTCAATGTAAAATTAAAGTATTTGCCGACTGCATGCTTAAAGGTTAATGTTTTGACTTTAAATAAAAAATTACAGATTTAAAGCTGGTGTCTAGGTGGACGATTGTTTCGTTGGTCAAGGTACTTAGGTATGTCAACTATCAAATTGAAGGAACGTATTAACCTAATAAGCTAACTTAGTGTAATGAAATATTGGTGATGTCTAACTTGCAAAATGCAATATTGGTGATGTTGTTGGAATTTGTTTGTCACATTACTGCCTGAGCTCTCTCACTTTTAGCTAACATGCTGTCTGGTTAATACGGTGGCCAAGGGCAATCCTGAAGCTTTATTTCAGTCTCTTTTTTTGCAGCCAATCGCAAATTTTTTTGCAGCCAATAGGCAAACTCTTTTGCAAATGGACAAAACTATTTTGCCGATCAGCAAATCTTTTTTTTTGCGGCCAATCGACAAACTCTTTGGCAAATTGGCAAAACTATTTTGTCGATCCGCAAATTGTTTTGGCAGCCAATCGGCAAAACTCTTTTGCAAATCGACAAAACTATTTTGCCGATCAGCAAATCTCTTTTGCAGTCAACCGGCAAGCTCTTTCGCAAATTGGCAAAACTATTTTGCCGGATCCCCAAGTTATTTTGGCTGCCAATCGACAAACTCTTTGGCAAATCGACAAAACTTGTTAAACAAAATTCGATGTAAAAAACTAGGAATGTGCAATAAAGCAATGTGTATAAATTTTCATCATTTGCTTCTATTGCGTCATTTTGATTTCGCCATTTTCCAATTCTTGTTACGTAAACACAGAACGCCATCACACGTAATAATGAGAATGATTATGACGTTATATATCTCAGCTATGTACCACTCCGGTTGGATGAAGCGATTTGCAGAAATGACGAAAGAGTAGTGATGTTAAAAACTGACATACCAACAGTAAAAACTAAATGCGAAAGATGTATACGGTCAAATTATAAAAGAATTTGAATAAACAATATTTAGACAATATAATACAATCTGCTACTGGACTTACATACCTAGAGCGCATGTGTCGTTGAAATCACTGAGCTTATATTACATCTTTTGTTTTGCTTTTTTGCTTTAATATGTAGAAACTAGTAGTACTAACTAAACTGTTTAATGTTTAACGCATTTTTCCGGTTTCTACTTCAGAAGGTCTTAGGAAGTAATAATTGGTCCGGCCCGATGGTCTAGCGGTTAAGTGCGTCGCCTTTCAATCGAAAGGTTGCAGGTGCGAAACTGGTCGCTAGCTAGTCGGTTGTGTCCTTGGGCAAGGCACTTTACGGACATTGCCTGAACCCAGCGGATTAATGGGTTCTACCAAATTGAAGGAACGTGTCTATCATATACAACACACTGCAATAGCTCCGGTAACCCGACGATGGGCGCGAGGTGATCTGACGATTGCCCGTGTGATAACCCCTGGGGTTTTCCCATTCACGGGGATAAACATGAATATCCTATCCCTATGAATATTCTATCCTAAGTTAATGGTTAAATTCTACTTAAGGTATGTCCGTCATATTTCTAAGAAGAAGATTCCCTATTTTAGTAATTTAATTGCTTTTTCGCAGTTTTTAGTGAAATTTAACTTTATATCCGGACGGTTGCAGGCTCAAAACTGCTTGATAGCTAGTTGGTTTTAAGGATAGCTAGTTGGTTTTAAGACAGGACATTTAAGGGGTAGCGAATTAACACATGTCGGGTGTGTTCCCACTAAGGTTTGACAACCCGTTGTCGCACCTGGTAGCGGTTTCCGGTGCGTTCACACACGACCGAAAAGGAGCGTTCACACTCAGTGGTTTCGACAAGCAGGAATCGAGTTTTTTGCAAGTGTGGACGACATTATTTCTGGCACCGCGCCAGGTTTGGTAACCAGGAAAATAGAAGGTTTCGATCTTGAGACAGCGCAGAAAGTTTTACTGGCACACAGTCAATGAATTAGTAGATGTATTGGTATTGGGGATAATATAGGAGTGCTAGTGAGGTATGGTAGGACTATAGCCTGTAATGTTAATAGTCAATAACGAACAACAATGGAACCTATAAAACGGCGAAGTAGGCCTATATCATAGCACTATTTTTTGTGGTGTTAATTTGATGTAATTACAGATGGCAATAGAAAAAATAAAACAATTTATTGTTCACATGTTTCCAAAAAATAGGAGAAAAAGATTATACAGAATGTTACATAGTTGGAAAAGCAATTGATGGGTGTGTTTTATGTGGAGAAGGCAACAAAAAGGCAAAGAAGGCACTGGGTAAAACCCAAATCAAACTCCGGTTACTGGTGAAAAGGTTTTACAAACATGGGAACATGAAGACTATCCATACCACCTAAGATTACATAAGTAGGTGAACTAGAACCAGTAATAGGCTAGGCCTAAGCACTATGGTAAACTATTTTATGCCTTACACTGGCTACATTACCGGTATTTTTTTATGTATTCTACCTAATGACCGTTACCTTGCTTTTAGATCTACTTTTGAATACCTGTGTACAAAGCTTTATGACAGTATTAAGAAAACAACAACACATTGGAGGATTCCAGTGTTAATAGAATGCCGGGTTGCAATAGCCCTTTGGCGCCTTGGAAGTGTAATCGACTATCGGTCACTGTCAGATCATTTTGGGCTGGGTAAATCAACTGTTTACAAAGTAGGTACCAGTATTATTAATGCACTCTTGATTAAGTCAAGTAGCCTACTAGAATAAAAATTAACATAGCTGTTCTGGGTAGGCATCCTAATTCGTCGCTACTGGCTACAACCACCTTGGCTGCCAACTAAACTAGGATAGGATAGGATAGGATATTCATGTTTATCCCCGTAAATGGGAAAACCAAGGGGGTTATCACACGGGCAATCGTCAGATCACCTCGCGCCTATCGTCGGGTTAGCGGAGCTATTGCACTGTGTTGTGTATGATAGACACGTTCCTTCAATTTGGTAGAACCCATTAATCCGCTGGGTTCAGGCAATGTCCGTAAAGTGCCTTGCCCAAGGACACAGCCGACTAGCTAGCGACCAGTTTCGCACCTACAACCTTTCGATTGAAAGGCGACGCACTTAACCGCTAGACCACCGGGCCGGACGAAAACTGCAGGGTGCTTAAAAATTGCAACGATTATTAAAACATATCACAAGTCTTACATTTTTTGACAATTCTGTTGCGGTATGCCATTATCTTTTTCTGACCCACCGATACACAGCCTATCATATTTTTGTAATTTTTTTAAGAAACATTCATCTGCAAGAAGAGTTGTTGAACAGGACTTTGGCCGCTTGAAGCAAAGGTGGAGGAGTATTTTAAAAAGATGTGACGCTACCGAGAAAAATGCAGTTAAAATTATCAGTACATGTGTTACCTTGCATAACATTTGTGAAAACTTGAATGACCATGTTTTACCTGAAGACTCCTTTGTTGAAATTGTTGTGCCATCTGTAGCTCAGGTAGAGGCAAATGAGTCTGATCACTCAAATGGTGTAATCATTCGAAATACTCTTAAAGATTATTTACTTTGAACTACATTCTCATTAACTAATGATTTTCCTGCTTGTACAATAGACCCTTGGTATACTGGTACTTATAAATAAAGTTTTACAAGTTATCAAACAGTTTTTATTCATTTTGAAAATGCATGTTTTCGTAAGTTGAACATTGGTTCAAACCGCTCATCGTCTGTTGAAGCTGATGATGAGAATGAGCTTCCTAAGTTAACCTGGCTTGTACTTTGTGTCGATCTAAAAAGAAGTCTTCGATGAAATATAATGATCATTAGCAATGATACACATAGCCCTCGACTAGGAAAAATGACCTTAAACAATAACAAATCTTAAATTATTATTATATATATACTTTGTCAACAGTTTCAGAACTTCAAGTTCATGAGCCCTTTCCTTTTCTTGCTGCCTTTCCTGTCAAAAGTAGGCTAAATAAATGACATGCTAAAACAAACTTAATTATATTTACATAGAAAGTTCATCCATTGATACATTCTGTGATCCTCTGCCTTTTGCTGCTCTCTGAATAACTCTTCTAGAGAGCTAAAGCTATTGTTTTTCCCGAGACTTCTTGGTGACACTGCATATCATTTTAAGACTGTCATTATCAAGATTAGATTACACAATATTTTACTTCTATGGCTAATCTGCCATTTCTGCCGAGACCTGATTAATGCAGCGATGCAAAATAACATAATTAAGTTAAGTTATAAATGCATTAGTCATTATATTATCCTGTACAAATCCAAAGTGTAATTACAATTTGACCAGTACCTTATGTGGTGCTCTACTTTGCAAACTGAATTAAACTAAAAAACTTATAAAATATATAGGTAACGTTTTTGTTTTTTGGGGGGTGGCTGGCTGTGGTCGCTGGATACTGGTTTGTCTCCATGCATTGACGGGTCGTGAACTTCTTGCAACTCTAGTACATATTCTGGAAAATATATGGTACCGGTAAATGTAATTGGAGGTAGCGTAACTGAACATGTTCAATTTATTGGTAAAGTATGCTGGTAGGGTCTACCTGTTACATTACTTGATTCCAGCACATTGGGCCTGGTAAGTGGTCTGTCACTGAGCAGTTCATCCAACTTCTGGAAATGCTTTGCTATGCTATTTGGCATAGGAAGGTCTCCACTTTGGCCAGTCCTGCTGCATGCATCCTTGTATTTCAAATAGTCTCTTTTAAGCTGCTGAATTTTTTTTTGGTAACATAGTGGATCCCGGTTTGGAATCAACAAAGAAATTTTTGCGAACACTTCTTTGTGGCTCTTTGCTGAGCTGATCATTCTCTGCACGTGCTCATCTCCCCATGCATTGATTAACATCGATACTTTCTCGGTTGTCCATGTACTACCACGGTCTGACATATTGAATTAACTTACGGTACTAAAGACTACGGTACCAAAATGTAAAAACACAACACAGTAAATACCCGCCTAACTACTAAAAAATCTTATTACGATACAATAACATATCAAAATGTTTAAAGCGTTCACATTTGTGCTCGTCTGGTTTCGAAATTAAACCGGATGACAATGAGGTTTCGCGCGCAAAACGAGTAGTGAAACCCGCTATTTTTTCGCTTCGCCAAACCAGGCACTGCAAGCTTTAAATGCGTTCACACTGCCAAGAATTTTCGTTCCAGGTAACGAAAACCACGTCCCATGCCTAAGTGGGAACGTACCCATGTAAAACTGTGTTTTCATGAAAGTTTCAACCCCAAGTTTTTCGTGTCGAGTCTGAGAAGCGAAAATGGCTCGATGTCCCGACGCTGTCATAACCCGTCTAGGATGGCCACTTCTATAGGTCCCTGTGGTGACGAAAGCCGTTTCAATCGTAAGGCCAGCGTTATGTTTCTAAAGGACGAAAGCGATGTTAATCCGATGATCGACGATCTCGATGACCCCAACGACAGCTTTCCTCCCGCACAACTTCGTCACTAACCCTCACAAACCGGACAAATTACGTGTGGTTTTCGACTGTGCCGCTCAGCATCAAGGCGTGTCCATTAACCAGGTTCTTATGCAGGGCCCTGATCTTGTAAATAGTCTTATCGGGGTGCCTACACGGTTCTGCAGAGACCCGATCGAACTCGTTGCAGATATCGAAGGTATGTTTCATCAGGTCCGTGTCGCTCAGCGCGATCGCTTGAGATTCTGGTGGTGGCCCAGTGGAAACACTTCACTGCAACCCACTCCGCACATGATGAAGGTACACTTGTTTGGGGCGACGTCACCCCCAAGCTGCACTTCCCTTTGTTGCTTCCCTTTGTCAAGCCGCTGTAGACTTTGGTGAACTAAAAAGATGGGAGAAATGGCTTGCGAGCCTGGCACGACTGCGCGATATATTCTTTCCCCGTAAGCTTTGGTTTACGAGGCCATGAGGATATTTAGCGCTGCCGACAACACTACTGCCGACGCATCGAAAATTGCTTACGATGTCCATGTTGCAAACACAATGATTAATGTATTGCGACGATTTATCGTTCGACAAGGAACCTCACATTTACTCCGACAATAGAACAAACCTGATTGGGGCCAAACGGTTTCTCCGTGAGTCCATCCAGCAATAAAACCAAAATCAAATACATGACATTCTTCTCCAACGCGAAATTCGATGGAGTTTCAACCCCCCATAAGCCCACCGGTGACTACGTCCACAACAACCCAGACTGGAGCTTGTGGCGCAGAAAGAGATGGTACCAACAACCAAGCAGCGAAGCCGATATGATCGGTAGGTTTAACATAAAACTGTGTTGTGCTTTTGGTATATAGTTCTTGGTTGGAGAAACACATTTTAACTCATGCACCCGTCATTTATCATAACTGTCTTCAATTCCAATTCAAACCAAGTGGGCGGCTTGTCGAATAGTCGGTATCTATTTTAGTGTACTGTTGTACAATAATTAAATCCGTACACAGTTGTCCATGTTTGCCATAATATGATCCTAATAACGAATGATTCAAATCTCTTTGCAGAAGATGCGTTGGAAGCCGAAATCATATGGAAGCTCTTATGTAAGAACATGTGAGTTTTGACCAAACTACTATAGCATATATCTATGTACGATATATATTGAATGCCGATCGTTTTATACCAGAGAAAAAAGAATTGTAACATATTTATATCCACAGGCCAAGAGCAAGTTGATCGAGTTTTTTAAACATGGAAATACAATACTTTAACATGGAAATACAATAAAACTATTAATAACTTAAAAAAAGTGGTTTTACTTTAAAATATTACGCCGTGCTCACACCACTCAACTGGTATTAAAAGACAGAAAGCTTATTCCAGTTAATGAGTTTTTTAATGCCCGACAGATTAGTCTCTTGTGGTTTAGCGCGTCGCCTTTCAGGGCAATAGGAATTCTTCAAGGTCGTAAAAAATAACATTTTTACGAATATAGCGTACTTTTGATTATACACTTTAACGAATTATAAATACTACAAATATAATTATTCAAATTAAAACTTTATTAGATTTACATTACGTAAGGATGATGTAAAACTGCTGTCACCTCTTTTACTCGCGGGCTTGGTAACACTTAAAGAACTTGGTATATAGTTCATAGGAAAAAAGACAAACAAACACACGGCAAACAATATACTATTTTATTTTAATGTGAGCTTAAAATCTGATTAAACGGAACCTCTTGTTTTTCCTTTGTCAACCTGTAAATCGGGTGTCATGGAAACAGTTTAATATATTACACATTTTATTGATTTTTGCACTTAACAAACAAATTACGTAGTTAATCTACTTCATACAAAACCAATAGGCCAACACTACAAAGATACGAACACTCAACTTATAAGTTTTAACGATAGGTAGGCACGTACACAATGGGAAAAAGTAAAAGGATTATTGAAATACATACACTCACGGGTCACGGTGAATTTAATGAGATTGCACACATTGGGTAAAATCATGGATTGAATAATACAAATTCAAACACAGTAACAACAAATGGTGCATTAAAATAAACGTAAATTTTGTTGTAGTTTTGTATGCCTATATATCGTCCTGATAATAGAGCAAGTAGGAAACATTCAGAGACAGAAAGGTGATATATTTTAAGACAGAATCAATTATATACAATTTACTGAACCCGACTTTATAATATAAGGTAAATGGTATAGTTGGGTGAATTGTTTATATTGGGTAGAATACCTTGTTTTATCCCTGTAAATTGGAAAACAGGTTATCACAAGTGCATGTATCGGATTATATCTCGTGCGCGCGGATTCCATTTCGTAACTTATATTTCTGCGTCTCGTGTTATTATTTAGAGGCAAACAATTCAAAAAATGTTTTAAATAATAAATCAACGTGGAATAAATAACTTTTAGAGGAAATAAAAGAAATTAGACCAATATTTTGCAGAAAACATTCACACATTTTTTACAGGGAAATCCCTATGACGGTTAGTCAAAATATATATTTTTTAAATAACAGTATATTGGTATACATGCCAAAATTGTAAAGTTGCCTTATCTACGTTTGTATGGCGTTTTATGGACAACTTCAAGCATATAGCTTAAAAACAAACGAATTCTGCGTTCATCTTTACCCGTCTGTTGGAAGAATTGAACATAAA
>CH003267.1:605551-616293 GCA_000149265.1 Ciona savignyi
ACTTTTTAGTGGAATTTCATTTTTGGGGTTTTTCTTTTTCCACTGCGGCCCACACTTTCCGCGCCACCCCTTCTCCTAAAGCAAGCTCCCCCATAGCACGGGTCGCTGTACTGCACACTTTTCTTCGAGGCTTAGTGTAATAGTGTAATTTTGGAATTCCAATTGAAAACAAGTGGACCGCTTATGAAATAGTCGGTCTCTATTTTGGTGTAATTCCGTACAATAATTAAATCCATATACGCAACTCTCCATGTTTTCTAAGTTTAAACCCCATTGTTTTCTCTCGTACAATTTAACTCGATCGAACAATTTAACTCGAGACGTAATTATAGGCTACCTTTTAGTTCAGTTTTGCCATAATATATGATCATAATAACGAATCATTTAAATCTCTTTGCAAAAGATGCTTTGGAAGCCGAAATCATATGGAAGCTCTTATGTAAGAACATGTGAGTTTTGACCAAACTACTATAGCATATATCTATGTACGATATGTATTAAATACCGATCGTTTTATACTAGAGAAAAAAATTGTAACAGATTTTTATTCACAGTCCAACACCAAGCTGATTAAATTGCATTTTTACATTAAAAATACAATAAAAAATATTAATAGATTCTAAAATGTGGTTTTACTTTCAAATATTACGCCGCGGTCCAAACAACTCAACTGGTATTAAAAGCCAGAAAGCTAATTCCAGTTAATAATTCCTTTAATGTTCGACAGATTAGTCTCTAATGGTTTAGTCAGTCGGCTTTCAGGCCAATATAAGGTAAATTATTCAAGCTGAAACTTTATTAGCCTTACATTACATAAGGATGATGTAAAACTGGTGTCACCTCTTTAGTTAGTGATGGGCTTGGTAATACTAACTTGGTATATAGTTCTTAGCAAATAAGATAAACAAACACACAGCAAACAATATACTAATTTTTAAAACGTGAGCTTGAAATCTGATTAAATGGGTTTTTCTTTGGCAATCTGGTAATCGGGTGTCATGAAAACAGTATCGTAGATTAAACATTTTATTGATTTTTGCACTTAACAAACAAATTACGTAGTTAATCTACTTCATACAAAACCAATAGGCCAACACTACAAAGATACGAACACTCAACTTATAAGTTTTAACGATAGGTAGGCACGTACACAATGGGAAAAAGTAAAAGGATTATTGAAATACATTCACTCACGGGTCACGGTAAATTTAATAAGATTGCACACATTAGGTAAAATCATGTATTGATTAATACAAATTCAAACACAGTAACAACAAATGGTGCATTAAAATGAACGTAATTTTTTGTGGTTTTGTATACCTATATATCGTCCTGATAATAGAGCAAGTAGGAAACATTTAAAGACACAAAGGTGATATATTTTAAGACAGGCTCAATTATATACACTAAACCCGACTTTATAATATAAGGTAAATGGTATAGTTGGTTGAATTGTATAAATTGGTTGGAATACCTTGTTTTATCCCTGTAAATTGGAAAACAGGTTATCACAAGTGCATTTATCGGATTATATCTCGTGCGCGCATGTGGTTACCGGTGTTATTGCAGTGTGTTGTATTTGATTCAGACGTTACAACATTTCCAGTACAACTCATTATAATCCACCAGATTCAGGCGTACGCCATAATTCACCAGATTTATGTTCGCCAAGTACATTTACCAAGGACACCACTGACTTAGTAATCGAATGGTAGCGATCAAGCAAATTTTCGGCAACTCCAGCTGACCTAGCTCAGCTGATTGTCAAATAAACTTTATCATCTGATAGATAACGACGGAAGTTTTACTTATTTTTAATGCAACCATTTTAAACGTGTTTTGTGAATTCCATTTCGTAACTTATATTTCTGCGTCTTGTGTTATTATTTGGAGGCAAACAATTCAAAAAATGTTTTAAATAATAAATCAACGTGGAATAAATAACTTTTAGAGGAAATAAAAGAAATTAGACCAATCTTTAGCAGAAAACATACACACATTTTTTTACAGGGAAATCCCTTACACACCACACTGCAATACCTCTTGCAAACCGACGGTGGGTGCGTCTGACGGGTTTACGCACCTTAAGTGTTCCAATACTCAGGGATAAATCAATCACTAAACGTTTTTATGTTCAATCACATCGGGTATACATTAATACATGTTGTGGTGGCTTTAATTGGTCTGTACAATTTTCCGGGAATCGCTGCCGTCTACAGGCAATTTCAAAACACGCGTTTTCAAATTGCTTCGTATATACAATTGTCCTAAACCGAGCAAACGGCGAGCCAACCACTCAAATCTAACTTGGGTGAAGAACTTAATAAGTTTACCAACGTTAGAAAGAAAGGTAGCGGAAACGTTATGAATCGAAAGTGCTCGATAATTTAACGGTTGTGCCCCCCTTACGTATTCCTATTCAGGGGCATAAATATCAATATCTTATATCCTGCCCTAAAATCAATCACAATATTTTCATGTTTCCTTTATTTTCTTGTGTATGACATTTAGCAATCAGTGAACAACTTCAAATTATTGCAGGTCAAGAAGTTCGGCGTCCAATGACTCAGCGATATCTGAAGCATAAAATGCGGTTAGGTTTAGTTGATGCTTTATACACGAAATAAATGGTCCGTTATCGTGCCATAACTATCAAAATATGTACATATAACCAGGTTTATCTTATATCCGAGATCAAAAATTTATAACAGAATGAATGTTGTAATTACGAATTCTAATTTAAATTAGTAAGTCATAACTGGATATAGGATAGGATTATTCATGTTTATCCTCGTAAAAGGGAAAATCAAGGTGGTTATCATACGGGCAATCATCAGATCACCTCGCGCCCATCGTCACACGTGTTCTGTATGATACACGTTCCTACAATTTGATAGAACCCATTAATTCGCTGGGTTTAGGCAATGTCCGTAGAGTGCCTTGCCCAAGGACACAACAGACTAGCTAGCGACCAGTTTTGTACCTGCAACCTTTCGATTGAAAGGCGACGCACATAACCGCTAGACCAACCGGCCGGACAACTGGCATTCGATTGTGCTATAGTATGCGACAATTATACGAAAAACTTACCCTCTACAAGCGCTTGGTATTTATTGCTGAAAAATAAAGAGAAACTTGTAAACTCTTAACCAAAACATTCATTTAAAGTGTAGATATATTCCTTACGAAATAATAAATTTAAAGACAATGTTACACTCACCTGTTTGTTTGGTCGTTAGACCAGTGAGGATTAGACCATGCGTTTACTTGAATGTTGCTCATCTCAGTCGCCATGAGAAGTATAAAGCAGAGAAGAATTGCAATCTTGCGGTCCATGGTGATATTTCAGGATAGTTCTGATATTCAATCGATGCAGTTTGCTTCGATATATAGTCTTGTTAACAACAACACAACGATTTGATGACTTCCCCTTCAGAAGAAACAACATGATAGTGGTTTCCGCCTAAACGCAACAGCGGGAGGATGTAATGACTTTCTCATCAAAACGATCTCCTCGTCTGAAGCCTTTGCACGTTCTCTGACATTGAGTTATTTGCACGTTCTCTGGCATTGAGTTATTTGCACGTTCTCTGGCATTGAGTGAATTGCACGTTCTCTGGTATTGAGTGGATTGAACGTTCTCTGGTATTGTGTGAATTGCACGTTCTCTGGTATTAAGTGCATTGTACGTTCTCTGGTATTGAGTGGATTGCACGTTCTATGGCATTGTGTGGATTGCACGTTCTCTGGTATTGAGTGGATTGCACGTTCTCTGGTATTGAGTGGATTGAACGTTCTATGGTATTGTGTGGATTGCACGTTCTCTGTATTGAGTGGATTGCACGTTCTATGGCATTGAGTGGATTGCACGTTTTCTGGTATTGAGTGGTTGCACGTTCTCTGGTATTGAGTGGTTGCACGTTCTCTGGTATTGAGTGGTTGCACGTTCTCTGGTATTGAGTGCATTACACGTTCTCTGGTATTGAGTACAATGCACGTTCTCCGACATTGAGTGGATTGCACGTTCTCTGGCGTTGATTGGATAGTACGTTCTGTGATATGAGTGAGTTCCAGTTTCTCTGGCAATGATTGGATTATACACGTCTTTTAGCGTTGAATTGATTGTTTTGGTGAAAAAAGCAAGTTATTGAGCACGTGTGGTCGCTTTAGCGATGTGACATTTGGAGTTTTGAACCAATATATGGCGGTCCTGGTCTGGAAAACGAGGTGGTCGCTCTATTGAAGCAGAATGCAATGCATTACCATAGTTAATTGTTTGGGACCGCACTGAAGTGGTAAAAAGGTGGTCGAGTTGTCGAGGAGGTCGCCAAGAGGGGTGTACCACTGCATATGTTTTTTAATGGCATACTTTGATAAATGTTTGTTTTGCCGCCTTTTCTTGTTCCTGTGTCATTTTATTCGTTTGCCTTTTTAATACTGGGGAAAACATGAATAACTTAAACTAAACTACCTAATTGAAGAAACAATTTATTTTACACAACACACAGCAATAGCTCCGGCAACCCTGCGGTGGACACAAGGTAACCTGACGATTGCCCGCGTATTAACACACTATCCAATTCATTTGGCTAAACTTGAATGATCTCTCCATTGAAATTTCCCTATGAATCACGTCGGACATTCATTAGTGCCTGTTATTGTGGATTGCCCGCACTTAGTCTGTACAATTTTCCAGGAACCACGCTGCCGTCTACATGCATTTCACATTCTGATCTTAAACCAAGCAGACAACCGATCTACCACTCTAATCCGGGTGGATAACTTACTGCAGAATAGTGGTGGATTGTATTATATATACGGTTGTGTCCATTGGAATGAAATTCCTTGGCGGACACATCTTGGTCATAGTTTAATCTGGTCTGATAATGAATTGTCACAATCATGTATAATGTATATATAGGATAGGATATTCATGTTTATCCCCGTCAATGGGAAAACCTAGGGGGTTATCACACGGGCAATCGTCAGATCACCTCGCGCCCTTCGTCGGGTTACCGGAGCTATTACATTGTGTTGTGTATGATAGACACGTTCCTTTAATTTGGTAGAACCCATTAATCCGCACACAAAAAGGTAGTCTGTTAAGTTAATTACTGTGAAAAGCATATAGATAGAAACACATATATATATAGTTTGGTATTGTTGTTGTATAATATGTAAATGTAAATTTTGGTAAAGGTTAATAAAATAGCAGAAAAAAGCTATTGTAACTGAACTTAGCAGTTTTTTTCCATCGGCCAAAGGAAATACCCAATCCACCTAACAATTAAAGTAAACATTGAAACACCACCTTATGCATTAAATAACATTTTATTTCAACTTAAACATCACATTCCTTGCGATGCTTTTTTCGTCGCCAACTTCTTCCTGCTGTGATTTCCTCTTGAGGATTTATCTTTTTTACTCCTCGGATCGCCACCCCCTCTTCCACCTCCTCTTTTTTCTCTCGTTTCTCCGCATTATTGGTTTTTCATAAATTGCAAGAGACCAAGTGATCACGTTAAGTGATCCTTTGATCTCACCTCGTGTAGCAATGGCGTTAGATATAATTCCAAAGTATTCTATTTCGGGTTATGCGTTTTATATACTGTTTTTGATTTAAAATCATTTTCATATCATGTTTGTACTAACTTGTCCACTGTTCCGCAGCCCGCAGAATCAACCACTATGCTTATCAGCACCCAATGCTTAAGCACCCCGTGCAGTTCGCAAACTGCTCTGCAGCGTTTGGTGAAACGAATGACAAGATTCTGGAGTTGCAAGAACACTTTTAACACGATGACCGAGATTAAGGAAGTTTGCGGAAAATTAGAGTCAGTACAACAATTTTTTTTGGGGGGAAAGGGGCTAAGAAAGCAAGTAATTAATCATGTTATCCTTGGGACAAGATCCACATGTTTACTCCTGGAGTTGGGGAGTATAATCAGTATTGAAACGTAGGCATGTCTCAAATTCCATATGCGCACAGTCTGGTTGCCAAAATTATTGTAGGGTGTTATACAGTAATTGTTTTTGATTCACCAGTTTACTCTCTGGTTTAAAAGTATCAGCCTGGTCCATTAAGTTGCTTCGCATAGAATCCCTTTATTATGGTGAGTGCGCCTAATGATAGTTGGATTGTTTAAACGACTCATTTGAATCCACTGGATTGAGGCAACACATATAACATAGGAACAGGGTAGGAGCGAACCGGAGAGGCCTGACATCTAAATACGAAAATAACAATTTGTATTGGTTGCCCAGTGCCTCTCTGATTGCGGTCGACCCATGTGGTTGAAAAAGTTTTTCACAACACAACTGTCTAGTCAAAGTTTCGAAACTGCTTGCACTGTGGAAAATTGCAACATCTATTTATTCTGTTCCATAAACCCACTCCACATTTCCTTTTTAGTTATTCTGTTAAACAAACCAGCAGCATGGAGCTCACAGTCACCACTAAGGATCGCAGACTGCGTCGTCTCGTCTTCAAAGTCTTCTTCTACCCGGGCGCATGCGAGATCGGCAATGTTAAAACCACCACCCACCGTACTTTGGTGGACGTGCGCATGTCTCAAGGCGACGGTCTGGAATTCAAACGCCGCTACGACGAACTCAACAAGCGACTTGCGAACCTGGTTTTGGGGCAAACACTGACAGGAAGTTTTCCAACGTTGAGCAAAGGTTGAGCATGATTACAGGATATATTCGTTCGTCACCAGTGTTGTAACTGTGCGTATCATCAGTTGTCCGTTCTTTCGAGAATGGATATTTTGTTGCCGTTGTTATTTCCTCTGCCATTGTTATTTCCATTCATTCTGCTTACTGCCGCTTTAATTTACTTTTTCGTTTTCTTTTTTTCTTTCTAACATTGTACTGAAATCACGTGTGATTTTCTACGATAAACTATCCTTTACAAAAGCTACCTCAAAATTATTACCACAAAACGGAAAGACCCAAATGGAATCGGATTAAGCAATTAATTGGCACTTACAATGCATTACATAACCAGACTATTGTAGTGTTATTGATTGAAACTTCCATTTTATTTTTAATTTGGGTTAGGATATTAAAATTAATCGCCGTGAATTGGAAAAATTAATGGACGTTAGTACATGGTAAATTGTCATGTTGTCGTGTAGTCTCTCTACCCGCCCACGGGTAATTAGATGTATTGTAATGTATTTATAGGTCTTGGAATGGTTTTTTAGTCGGCGGGCCAGATCTAGAAAAATGAAGTCCTTTGGGGGGCCGTATTATTACATGAATAATATTTAATATCCTTATCACAGGGTATGTCTAGAGGTCTGCGGGCCGTGTGTGCAACGTGATTAAATCTTTGGTTCTGTCTTTTTAGAAGTCATTTAACCAAGTATTCAGGATTTTCACGAAGCAACATAAATATCCTATTCCTGTGACATTGAAAAGGATAAGATTTCAATGTTTATCCCCGTGAATGGGAAAACCAAGGGGGTTAACACACGGGCGATCGTCAGATCACCTTGCGCCCATCGTCGGGTTACCGGAGCTATTTCAGTTTGTTGTATATGATGGACACGTTCCTTCAATTTGGTAGAACCCATTAATCCGCTGGGTTCAGGCAATGTCCGTAAAGTGCCCTGCCCAAGGACACAACCGACTAGCTAGCGACCAATTTCGCACCTGCAACCTTTCGATTGAAAGGCGACGCACTTAACCGCAAGGCTAAATAATTAAAGATTGACACAAGTTTATAATAATTGTTAAATATACATGCACAACATAAACATTTTTTTTTAAATTGCAACATGTAATCTAGGCATTTAAATTTATATATTTTCCCTTTAATAATGATTCTGGATCTCTAGGCTATCCCATTGGGCCAACGCTAACTTCACAAAGGGCCAACGTTAGGGTTTTAAAATCAAGGCGCCAGCCAACGTTGGCTTTTCGTGAAATGATAAATAATGTCTACCTTTGCCCTTTCGATGTTTTTTCGTGGAATGGTAAACACCGTTGGCTTAAACATAAATATGTACTCATGCAAGCAGAAACACCACAGCACAGAAAGTGGTCTGATTGAACATTGATCTATGCTCCCGTACACCCCTAGATTACGCAGTTGAAAATATTAGTTAGACGCGCTGAAAGAATCTGGAAATAAAAATACCGAATTCGGAGAAGTGCCATATAAATCGCTCTAAAAAGGTTACGTCATAGATTTAGAACATCTCTACGGGCAACTCGGGTTAAAGTGCCATATAAGATGGTAAATCCTGTTCTTGTTCAAATAGGATTAGTAATTTACAGTATTTACTTTCTAGCACACATTTTAAAATCGTGTTATATGTAATTTCCATTTCGTAAGCTTTTATATATACCTAACAGTTATAAAGGGCGGTATGGTAAGTATTGGTGTGCTGTCAATCTGTCATTAATCGACACAATCAAAAAATTGTTCATGTGGGCAACATTTCACATCTTCGTCTAGATCCTTAGATGCTTTTGCCATTGGGTAAAAGTTAGAACACTGGTACCTTTACTAAAACAATAGGCTAACTTAAGACAAGTACAATGTCAATTAAATGCCTAAATGTCATGGGATTTTGAGACATGAATAATACTAAGTAGGCCTGATCTTTAGTTTAAATTGCATGTTTAAGTTATATTTGTCACTCATAATGTTTTTTGTAATAAGGCATATTCTGAAGGACATATAAGATTGAAATAATTGGGTTTGGAAAACTAGTTGTCTTTTTGTTACGTTATTAAGGTTAATAAATGGTGCGCAATGAAACATGACACCAATTTAAGACATTGTGAAGTGGCTTTTGTTGCCAACAATTTTGTTTGTGTACGATAGCATTGTACCACACAAAACGCTGGTTAAATCTGAGGTATAAGACCATACAGCATTATTCTACTACACATCTTAGTATTTAACCAACCTAACGGGGATAAACATGAATATCCTATCCTAACCACCATTTAAAAATCTATCCAATACGAAAAAGACCATTATCTTAAAAGAGTCAGCCAAAATTATTTAAACAAAAAATAATGGCTGCATTGAAAAGATTGTTTCTGTAAAATTCAGCATTAAAAATGTATATTTATGTACCGTACTGGTTTTCTGATATATATTTAGTCATTTTCTATTCTTAAGGGTATATAATGTTTTGACAGGATTTTTGACACGAAAACTGCAATTAACTTAAGGCATATAGACAAAATATTCATTACAATTGGTAAAATACTAATATTTAGGTGCAGACCTTTAAAAGGTTAAATGGCCCTGTAGATGTATTTTCTACATGAATTTTCTAAATTGTCGTTGGTATGAATAATGCAGCAAATATTGCTTAAATATATACGGTATATTAAATTTATTGCATATGTGTTACATGTGAATAAAATCATTTAATTGTAACTTTGTATTGTTCTCCTTGTTATGGTAAAGTGATTTTCTAAGCTGGGTATAACTCTTTCTCTTTATTTATATTATAAGAAATATGCAAAATTGAATCTTTACATTTGCATGGACAGAATGAATTAAAATTGTTTTTTTGTGTTAACTATACTTGTGGTGTAATATAAAGCCTCATGTCTGTTGGTGGAGAAGAAACAGTTGTCGCTTTGTACGACTACACAGCAAAAGAAACCGCAGAATTATCTATAAAGAAAAATGAAACACTTGTACTACTGGACGCAAAGAATATTTGGTGGAAGGTTGGAGAAATAATTTTCAATTAATTGTGTAAATTGTTTCTTTGCTTGGTACGATATTTTTGGAATTGTGAAATTTGTATAGTTGCGTTAAGATATTTTAAAATAGTACTAAATGGAGAGATCCGGTTGGTGAGTAAGCTGAGCTTTTCACAAAAGCTTAATTTTTAATGTTCGTTTAATTTTAAGATTAAATATCATGTACTCACACCAATATTATCTTCTTAGCGATTTCCATCTATATATAATCTTATATTTATAAAACCTAAAAAATTGTGTTTGTATATTATTTACATTACCACTTAATTCCTAAATTTTAGCTTTAATATTTAAGTCCCATATTTAATAGTTGTTATAGTATTAGGTATTGGTGTGTGCATTTAACAGATCATTACAAATGTATAGACAATAAAATCCAAAAAAATGTTGGCTAATACGATCATTGTCTGGCTTTTCACATACTTTCCTAATTTAAATTCCATTTCCATATCTAGGTGCGAAACAGTAACTTCAAAATTGGATTGGTCCCTTCAAATTACTTGCGAAGGGACAAGGGAAAGGGAGAATCGCTGGTAAACAGAATCGGTAAGCCGATCAGACACTGTTGTATTTTTTTGTTCTATTGTAGTGTGACGTAATAAACAATTTAGATTTCTTGGTGTCCATTGTGTTTATTTTATACTGACAGAGATGTTCTGACTTCTGGTATTTGCATAGCATTTCTAATAGCAGTTGAATTATTTAATATAGGGAATAAATGTTAGAATATTTGTTTTGAATCCAGTTGTATAAAGATTTGCTGTGTTTCCAAAGTTGTAGCAGTCTGTTAAAATAACAATGAAGGGAAAATAAAGAAAGCATAACAAAAAGTAAACAGTCAATGTCAAAATTGTATGATAATTGCAACTCTGTGGTCATTTTAATGTATATTATATTCTAGTGCTCTTAAATACACAAGAATGTACAAATAAAAGTGATTTAAATTTTAAGATTTCAAACACATTTTTTTTTTATAACACCATCATCTATATGAATGGGGA
>CH003267.1:618201-632729 GCA_000149265.1 Ciona savignyi
TAAAAATATTTTAAAAATACTTTTGTTTTTTTAACCGTGTAGTAAACTGCCAAGATAGGCACATAGACAAGATTTTTATTTGTATCATTAAATGTATAAGTATTAGTCTAAATCTAAACTGCAATAATCCTAAACTGATACAGAACATGCATATTTTTATTTGTAACAGTGACAAATTGTATAGCTGTCAACTGAAAATTCTTTGTTTGGTTAGTAAGCTCAATCATAGCACATCAAGTCGTCAACCAATAGATGGTGGGATCAAAACCAATTGGTAACAAGTAAATTTTTTTCTTGGGGCAAAACTTTGCAAATAAACCATGTGTTTCAATTGGTTTAACCAAAGCGGCATGGTGGCAATGTCAGCATAAGTTTTAAAGTACTGTGTTTATAGCTGTGCACACAAAAAGCGGTACCTCTTATTACTAAAGGATCACTTGGATCACTGGGAGCGCTTAGATCGCTTTGAGGGTTAGAGTTGGATTTAGGGTTGAGGTTAGTTTTTCGAGCAGCTAGTAATTAGAAGCATCCCACAGAAAGTGAGGAATTGTTTACATTGTGTGCTTGCCCTACACACTTAACTCCATATCCCCAAATTACTGCTGTGCTTTCCCCAAGTGTACTATATAATACCTGGCACCAAAACTTGGAGTGGCTAAGGGAAAGTAACCATTTCAAATCAGCAACAATTGTTTCCAGTCTTGCAAGATCACTGGAGTGGTCCAAACTTTCATAAAGTTCTCCTGATAAGCGATGTTTGCACAATGCTTTATGCAAAGGTGGCAGAAATTGTACTTCACCTAAGAATTAAAATATTAGTTTAGTTTATTTATTGTCTCCACGATGAAAACAAACCTGTTAGAACACGTCTAAAAACCAATAAATTATTAAATTTCGGTACCGCGAAACCCACATAAAAAAATAAATAAAATGAAAAAAAATGTTTATAAACATTTTACACAAAGACTCAAAGAAAAGTGTGCGGTAAAGCGATTACTCTAACACAACTGGATTATTAAGGTAATGGTTAAATAAGATGGGATAATTGTGTTTCATCAATTGAATTTTAAAACACATGAAAGTTAATACATGAGCACTTGTCAGATTATTTTGTAAATATATAATGGGTAGTTAGCATACAGGTAATCAGGAGATTATAGGACTATTGCAGGGTGTAACATATGTTAAAAATGTATATTTAGTTTTTGCAAAACCTATTAATTCACTACTTTTATTATAATAGATGATAGACTAAGTTTATACCCAGTAAGAGATGTATGCCTGATTTTGATTAGAAAGCGTGCTAAAAAACTAGGTGCGCTCTGTAAACCAACGTTTGTGTTGCAAAAGGATAAATTGAGGACATTTTTATATAAAAAGTTTGTTGTAGAAAATTGAGACATTTTTTCATTGGTTTCTGGCTATGTATGCCCGGTTAATGTCTTGCCCTAGGAGAGAACAGAGTAATCCACAACGGGTGCCTCTAATTACTACAGGATCACATGGAGCGCTTGGATCGCTTAGATTGCTATGGAAAAATAATTCTAACCCTGTCCCAAACAATAGTCTCAACCCTAGAACTAACTTTAATCCCATCCCTAACATGAATATCATGGCTTTTGTATTTACGATGTATAGTAATCGAATCAAGCCCGTATGGAAAGTACGTCAATTTTCGCCGAGATCTCGAGTGTGCACGCGCCAAATAATTAAGTGTGCAGTGTGCAAACGTCCAAGAGTGCACACTTCAGGTGTGCACAAAATCTCCTTTTTATTACTATTTTGTAAAAATCCTAAACAAACATATTATTCTATCCTAAATCTATCGTGTCCATCAGCTAACATATCTATCTACGTAACAAAAAACGTACTGACAGTAAATTACCCGAGGTAGGTTTACAGGTTTGTTGGAAATTATATGATATTTATACTGCCAGCTCGCGAGCGTGTGTGAAATTACCCAAGTGTGCAAAGACGCACTGGAAAAAAAACTCGAGTGTGCAGCTGCCGTACTTTCCATACTGGGAATCAAGCGGTCCTGTAGTATTTAGAGCGTCTAAATTAGAGGTACCGATCCACGACTGGTTTCGATTTTACAACATTTCGGCTAAGTGTAGATTACCTACGCTTTACCGATTATGACTACATGAGCATAAAAAATGGAACTGCAACACAAACCTGTGCTTTCATTTAAAAACGCAACTTCTTCCATATTTGACGAAATAAACTCCAGCTGATTCCTTTTCAGCTGCGTCACCGTTTTTCTCGAAGGGGATTTCCCTCGTAACGCGCCATTGAATATGATATATGAAAAGAACTTCAATAGTAGTTATATTTAAAATAAGTAAAATCATCAATGTAAAATAAAACAAAGCAAATCAATTAATAATGTATAATTATATACATCCAGCATGATACTAAAGTAATCAAAATTAACACTGTTATTCTGGCAGTATACCTTTTCTCAGACTATCGAAGCGTATCGCTTCATGCAATACATACCTACTAATTCTGGATATGCCTGACTAGTGGGTACTCACGCAATACTAGAGGATATTAGCTATATTCGCAAAAATCTACTGTTGAAACATTAGTCGACTTAAAAGGGTACAAAACGAAAGGTAGTCTGCGTGTTATTTAAAGTTAACACATTAAAAAGCCGTTTAAAATACATTTTGAACACATATATGTTCAAAGCTTAAAGCCATCGCTGACAATAAAAAATACTTAAGAAATAGGCAAGAAAATGCTGCACTTTAAAAATCACTTTTTCATGTGGTGTTTATTGTGTACATAGTGACGTCAGCAGTTATACGTTGGAGCGTGTTTTTAAATTTCTGCTACGAAAACAATAGAATCGGCCGATTGTCGAGGCACTAGAATATTCGGTTACAAAATTTAGCTTTGTGACCGTAGGCTACCCCGAATTTCTTTACCGCATTCACAATACAAGCTCGTTGTTTAAACCATTAGAATAAATATTTATAACTGCGAATTTATAAAAGAGCGGTATGAAGGGTAGGTTCACGAATTAGTTCTGCGATTATTAATTTTATGCATTATAATATATGAATGAGGATCATGGCAGTTTTGTAGTGGAATGTGCAGCGTAAAACAATATAGATTTGTTAATAAAATGCAACATTCGAAGCATTGAGAAAATCATAAAGCAAACAAGAAGTAAGGACACAAAAGAAGGTGTAGGCTCAAGGCTTTTGTATCTGTCAGACTGATTGTTGGCTTACCACCGATCCTAGATAGCAACGCCCCTTATTATTTTTCCGTAACCATGCCGCTACACTTTTGAGAATCGAAATTATATAGCAGCCTAAGCTGATGTCATTATTTGCGTTGTAAACTCGATAAAATATAAAGTTTTGTATGAATGTTTGAAAAGAGTCACGTAGAACTTGATGCTGTTAATTATTAGGCAACGTCTTTTGTGGTACGCAGTAAAAACTGTAAACAGACTTAAACAGGTACATAAAAAAACGTATCTGGCCACGCAGCAATAACGCTTTTTCATGCAGTGCTAAAATAGATAAGCAGTTAAATACTGGAAGAATATTATAAAATAATTATTTGTGTTCCAACTAGACAAAAAGTATAAGGCAATAGATGGAAATTGTGTTGCTGCTAGATGGAGTTAGATCATTAATACATTGTTTGTATAGTACACGACTTCACTGAACGAAAGTTGTGGGATTTAAAACTGTGGAACCATGTTTCCCCAAAAACCACTCATGACGTCTGAAGACGAAGATGATGACGTCACTCAACATTCGGATACGTATCACCAGTTGCCAGGACGACCGATAGAAGCGTTTACTGACGAAACGGAAGGAGAAAAGGAATCGGATACCGAAATATTCGAGAAACCGAAAAAGACAAAGAAAAAGAAACCTTGGTTAAAAAAGACAGCAGAGGTAGACGTTCTTCAACCAAAGCCACATGGTATGTCTTATTATGCTGAGTTTCATAACGACATGTTAAGATTTATTTGTAACACAACTTATATGAAGTTATGCTTTATTCATTGATCATAAAGTACCAGTTTAGGGGAATTTACGTTCTATATCCAGATAGCCCTATATATAAGGTGCGTGTCAGGCCACAAGCCAATGGGAAGTAAGATCGAAACCTAAACCAATTATTTGAAACAAAACTTCAGGACTGATTCTACCATAATTTAGATAGTAGTTATTTAAGGTTAACATTTATGGTGCGACTGTGTCTCCGTGTACCCGCGCCCGTCTTTATGTTCGCATCGTATTAAACGCACTGCAATCTCTGGTAACCAGACTGTGCGCACGGGGTAATCTGACGATTGCCTGTGTTATAACGCCCTCTGCATTTCTTATCTCCAAGAATAATAACGAGCATTGTATCATATATATAAATCGCATTTTGAATAAAAGTACTGTGTCATGGATATATATATGCAGTATATACCTACTCATATGGTGTAGGGTAGGCTATTAGCAGTTATAGATAACCAATCAACGGTACTTGAAAGACCAGCGTTGATGCGTAAAGGCAAGTAACATAAGTGGATTGACATTTTAATTCATTTTTACTATTCCTTCAGTTAAAATTCTCTAGAAGTTGCGTGTTATTTATGTGCACAAATCAATAATAGACACTGCTTTAAAGACAGATAAGAATAGCAAGGTACAGTTGGCATCCTTAGCAACTGAACTCTAAGCACAAGTTAACGGATGTTAAAATGTATAAATTATCCATGTTGTTATGCGAACGCTTCCCTATAAACATTCATTTTTGCTAGGCTAAACTGCGTTGGTTTGTACCATGGAAATTGAAATACGCCAGTGTTACTCAGGAATGACCTATACATAAGAGTATTTGAACTTTGAGCTAGCCGAATGTGTCTTGCGTAGCAGATATCGTATACGCAATGTATAGTAATCGTGACGAAAATTATTGCAAGTAAACGTGCAGAAACCGTCCAATTATAGGCTTGTACATATACTATAGAATATCGAAATATGAGATAACCGGAACTACGCTTGGTCGAATTCGATGCTAGAATACATTCTTGAAAATCACTTCAGCATTTAATGAAAATAGAATATACGGCCGAGCTATTTATCGGGCTGTACAATCAATAACATAAGGGAGATATTGAAATCAGCTTGCTCTGATAATTCCGGACCATAAGATAAACATAGAGAAAACGTATCATTCTTTTATTGCGCATTTAGGTTTGGTCGTTTCCTGCGGACGCGTATTGTAGAGAACAGTGTTTATGCCTTTAAATAGCGTCTTGTATCTTGAAAGCTGTCGGCAAGCCTACTTAAGTACAGAACGTTGTGTGAGCTAAATCGTTCGGTTTTTGCAGACAACGGTACGATATGGCGTATGAGGCGAGACTACGTATTTACGAGACTAATTTAGAAAATGGAAATAATTCTAGTCAGGTGGTATTCGTATGTGCTCGAAGTGGTAATAGCACTACCTGGTGTTATTGTGCTTGTTGAACCAATATGATTGATTGAAATTACACATTAACGAGCATTATGTTTGTTCAAGGATAAAGCGAAGGGTTATTAAGTCAACACCAACCCTTATATGAGCACTAATATTTGTCTAATTTCCTCATTTTTTGAAGGTCTCGTGTACTAACAGTTTTAGTAGGTACGATAGCTAGCACGTAGCGTATCAAGGTTAACCATAGCATCATTTTAAAACATCTACGTTGAATGCAAGGGTGCTCGCCATAGACTAGCATTTATTATAGGTTTCACTGAATAAGATCCCATAGTTGTTTTCTATAGTCCGGACGAAAGTCGTATTAAAATACATTATTATTTATGAGAAAGGAGCAACTCTTGCACTTATAACCGCAAATTGTCAAAATACCGGTGGGCTAAGTCGAGATGTCGGGACAATGTCAGTAATACATTGGAGTATTAATAACTAAGATTTATATGATCAGACAACGATCTGTCAGGAATTAGTGTTTGGAGCTGGAAAGGTTCATCTTTATGTTTGTATTTCGGAGAGGAAGTACAATAAATGGTCATAAATCTCTTTTTACTGTGAAGTGACTTGGGGTTTTACGGACACGTCCACTTTGCCATTATATTTGCCATTAAAAAATATGACTATTGACCGACTAAAAACGACCGTTTTAGCCTGTCAAATTTTACAAGCTTCCTACGTTTATTTAATGGTTACGCGCCATTTTGAATGCCGCATTTTTAAGGAGCGAATACCTACTTAACTAATTAACCATCAGTCTACAAAACTTTCGTTTCAATTTTGTACGTTTTAATTTTACAGCTCTTCCGCCAATTTCCGGCGTAGCTTTAGATCCAATTGGCAAAGACGAGTTGACATACAAGGCACTGACACCACCGGAATACACACAACCTGCCCCGAGAACACTTCCTCCAATTTCAGCCAAAAACGCAGCATTTGCAAGCAGTGCTTCCGCTTTTATTGGCCCAATTGTTCCGCAGATGAATAAGACGAATCGACCGGAGGTGAGATTTGTTTTTTTCACTTAGTCAAACGTTAAAGGTTAATACTAAAAGGTGGAAATTTAATACAAAGCAAGTTCAAAATTATCGTAGGAGTGTTAGGGATTAAAAAACAACTTTTGTAACCTCGTAGTTTTAAACTCAAAGCCGTAAGGTTGGTTAATGGGTTTATATCTATATTTTTCTGTATATATATTTTCGTCGACCCTTCGGCAGTCAGATACTATTCCAGCTAATCTTTGTAACATTAGGATAGGATAGGATAGTTATGTCTATCCCCGTAAATGAGAAAACCAAGGGGCGTTAACACAAGGGTAATCGTCAGATCAACTCTTTTTATTATAACAAGGACGATATTATAACAAGCTCGGCTGTAATGCTTCGACACTCCGAAAGATGGTGGGATCAGAACCATCCTCTGACACATGGGCGTTGCCCAAACACAGTGGTTTAATGGGTTAAATTAACGTTGCTTATCTCCATTGTATTTTTCTACATAAACATCTGTTACAAAGCACAAAATATAACATTTTGAAACCCAAAAATAAGCGATGTTAATTGTGTAGTTAGTTGTAATGTAAGGTCACAATACCCATTTAACACCAGTTGTTTAAGTAGTCATATAACATAATTGTTATATGAAATGATGTTGATGTACGAATGCGTTGTATTTATTAGTTAATTTTATTAGTATGTTAGGTAGTTAAGTAATATGTTAGGTTTCAAAAATCATTAATCTTTTAAGCAAATACGATTAGCTTATGTGATTTATAGTGGCCTACATGATTTTTTTACCGAGCCAAGTTTCGAACCCATTATGGATCACTAGGACCGTTTTTGTATGGAAATCGGTATATGTATTGGCCGTGTAAACCATTCGGCCAGACGACCGTATTTGTGGCCTACATGATGAGTATCCGATCTTGACAAACCGATATACACGTCCGTTATGGCGTGTTAAAATGACGTTTCCACCAAACACTATAGCGCTAGAGAGCCGCAAGGATGCATGCACAAACCGTAATTTTGCTATACGGTCGTGTAGCGTATGGTTAGCGCGACTATTCATTTACAAAATTATATTGGAATTATATATAAAAAAAAGTTACACGAGCCCATCATGGTTTTGAAACTCAGTCGGTAAATAAAAAAAAACCAAAAGAACTATTTCTTTGCAAGATTTAAGATTTGAATAAAAACACCTAGATTTTTTACCGTTTTTTTAGCTCCGTTTTGAAGCCATGATTAACTCGCTGTTAGGACCGTTATTGTATACAATTTGGTATCCAAGTTAAGTTAACCAATAAGTCCCTACAACCGTACAAGAAGCACTTCATGTTTATACTAATGATTCAACATTTCGTTGCGACGCATGTTGTACTCAACAAGCTTCGTTCATTGTACACTAATAATGGTTGAAGCTAGAATAGAAACATTTGCGTAAACCATGCTATTTCCAGCATATATCAAGGATCTATATAAGTGTTTCTTATTTGAATCTGAAATATCTCTGCACACTCAATCAAATATTGGTCAATCAACAACTATTGTAGTATTTTGTTAATATTATAAAATAGATCGAAAATCGCATAAGGCCATCGAAAATGAACAAGTTTGACAGCCCTGGCAAAAAGCAACTGTATAACATACACAACACACTGAAATGACTCCGGTAAACCTATACGGTGGGCGTGATGTAAACTTCGGACGGCCATAATGCTGTTGCAAATCATGTTTAACTATTTGTTTTCCAGGGTCATTTCAACCCTGCTTATAACGACGAACCAGGGTTTGTATCCGGATCGACCAAACCGGTCGTACCATTGGAGCCAGTGAACGGGAAAGCTAAAGACAAGGAAAATGAATTTTACAAGGTATTTTAATGTTTAGCTTTTTTGCGACAATGCGAAATTCTTTGAGAACGCATCTTCTTTGTGGAATATGAAGTCTATTTTTTGTCGATTAGATTTACCTCAATGTATATAGCCCAGGTGTCTGAGCTGTAATGTTATAACGTAATGTCCGGTGTATACATGCATATATTTGTGAAAAACTGTAAATTCACATATCGGTTGTCTGGCGCGCCCTTATATAGACATATACAGACATCGTGCTAAAATAGTGAAGGACTTAGTGGAGCTGGGTTCAATGCTTATCTTGGTAAAACATAATAATATAAATTGCTTCTCCTCCCACGAGAATAAAATAAAACGAAACGATTATCAATTCCACCTCTAACATTTAAAGTGTATTTGCCAAATGCACTTTCCATAATGTGCTGTTATTACAGTGGATATTCATATGCCATGTAATTATCCTGGCGTGCACTGCCGTCCTAAATAATTTATACCGCACTGCTGTTGGTTAACGACGCCTTACCATCGCTTAAACAATACGGACTCGCTGATAGAGTGTCGGAAACGCTATCAATGGGGATTCGTAACAATGAATTTTGCGATTAAGCAATGAGAACAGATTTAAAAGACGCAGGCGTTTAATTCTTTTTTTTGTAAACGACACAAGTAAAATTTCAATAGCGAGTGCTGGATATCTAGCGGTCCCTGTGTGATGTCATCAGTTCCCTAGAGATTGTAAAACGGCCTGACGTCATTAGTCCAGCGGGAGATTTTGTTAAATCGATTTGCCAGCTATGTAGTTTGTCAAAGACTTCCTTTATGATTAAGCTTCGCGCGCTGTGTGTGACAAATAAGAAGCATTTGTAAGGCTGTGTAGACTACTTGTAGCAAAAATCTCTATGCATAATAAATGTTGTTTAGAATTGCAGCTCCTGTGTGTAATAGTGGCAGTTATATTTAATTATGCATAAGTTTGCGGTGTCGGAGGGTCAGGAAAGTGCAAATCAGAACGAAAACGAAGTTGTTGTTCACAGTGCAGTCTATGCAGGCATATCCCAAAAATACTTATTACTTTTTGTGTTAAATGTTAAAGTACCAGTGTGCATTAAACGTAGGCTAAAGCCGATATTTCGATAACACATGGGCAGCAATTAAGGTTACCTTAGCATTGTTAAATTTGTTTGTAGGCTTGTCCATGAACTAGTAATTAATAAACAAAACGTATATTTATAAATGAAACAGTGTATGTTTAAACAGTAAAAATTGTTGTTTTCAAGACTAGGTAGTTTAGGAATAATTCCAAATGAGCGAAACTGAAAAGTTGCACGACAACATAAGTCAGGATAGTTGTCTTAGCGATATAGACCTTCCCAATTCCGTTGGGGATACTAAATCTAATTCGACGAGAGAAACTGGCTTAGAAAGCGTGGGCCAGTATTCATTTCACGTGAGTTACGCCTGTCATTTTTGTGTATGTATGTCGTATAGTGTATTTTAGTAGCAGTGTACTAACTATATGTTATTTTTAACATAGCAAAAGTGTCCCTATATTTTCGATAATTAAGTCGCATTAAAAGAGGTTTAAATAGAATGTATATATTATTTTTATTTTTACAAGTGATAATTTGCATATTACTGATCAATTAAAAGCGTAACAATGTAAATTGTTTGTCTAAAAGTATGTGTATTGCGCTACATTGGTTTAAAAAGTTACCAGTTGTGAGTTACGGTAATTGGTTTGTAAATATGCCACGAGTGTGCTGCTGCTCCAATTGCTTGGAATCATTATTTCGCGAAATTGACGATGAGGTAAATTGTCCATTTGTGCTTTATAATTAGGTCGACGACAGTTTGTCACGAATAATTATTTTCGTTGTTGGTTCCTGTACGGTTAATTAAATACGTGGTAAGTAATGCTAAAGTACTTACCAATTCGGGACCATGCAAGGTAAGTGCAACTGCGCTTTCTCTTGGTGATGACGCTGGGATGGTGGATTAAAATATGATAAGCTAATGCAATGTAGGATTATACCGTTAAGGTACCGAGTTTGGTTCATTAAAAAACTTTTGGCCAACATATTACTTCGTTTATTAAGTTTCCCTTCTAAAAAACTTGAAAATGCAAATACATTAAATTAAATGAAGGAAAATGGAAAAACGGTAAAACGAGTCGTTACAGCACGTAAAGGTCATAATCAAACGAAAATATGACAACAACAAATGTAGGCTACGCTGCCGTTAAACTTAAAACTTGCCATAAAATTCTTAATTGTTTTACGTGTCGTTTTCTATCGCTGCGGAACGTTGCAAAACGAGTTTAAAGCGCCGTTTTTCTTCTTTCCCCAGAGACCAAAAACCACTTTATATTTCCACGATGGAGTTCGCTACATCGATTACGTCATTGCGTATGAACAAGGGGACGAAGGAAAATCTGAAGACGGTAAGGTGGAGGAATTAAGAAGAAAATATGAAGAAAATCTTAAGGAGAAGGGCCTCCAAATTGAACACGAGCCTAAAGAGGTAAATCTAAACGCTTGGCCTGCCGGTAAAAGACCATGTTTGGATCTATTTAACTCGGGTGCGAGTAGTAGAATTTTTGCGACTCGGGTTAAATGTATCGCAACTTCCCGTACGGGGTTTTCCCTTTAAATACTGGCTATTCATGCTATGGTTACTGTACTATAGTATAGTACGTATAAAGTAATTGAAATAATACTTAAATTTTAAGGTCTATCAATCACCATATGCTGTTGTTTATTAACTTAAATAACTTGGTGGGTTAGTAGTTACTAATAGCCAAAGGGTTGCTGATTTGAAACCTGTTCTTTGTTAGTTATTTGTGTCTTTAGTAGACATTGCTTTAACTAAGTGAATTAATGGCATAAAAAAAATGAAGAAATATCTGAATACACAACACATTGCAATTAGTTGTCCCATCCATATTCCATTCTTTGCTGTTACATTCACAAATTAATTATGAGTGTCTTCTAGTTCTACTAAAATTGAAGTAACGCTCCAAACATATATAACATACTGCAACAACTCAAGATTCTGGCAGTAGATGCGAGTTAATCTAACGATCGTTTAAGAACAGATTCCTACGTAATCGCAGGGTGATCTGGTGATTCCTGTTCCGTCCGTTGTGTTTTTCCATTCAAGAAAACAAACATGAAAATCTAAATTTTAAGTTTTGCTTAACTAGTTAAAGCATTGTGGGCATGCACCTAGCATAACTGGCCTAGAGCTTGGAGTTTATTAGGTTATATAAAGCAGTACAAATGTCCTAATCATCTTATAAGCACTGCGATAGCTGCGATTACCGAATAGTGGACAGGACAATTACTTTGTAATACTCTCCATTTAAAAGGTTACCACTGTAATATGTACCATAATTAATGCATGCACAACACACCGCAATAGCTCTGGTAACCTTACAATGGGCATAAGATAATTTCCTAATGATTGGTCATCTGTTGTTCGTATGCTAGCGCTACTTGTGTTTCCAATTCATAAGGATAAAACATTAATACGTTTCCCAATATAATTGCAGGAATCGCAAGACCAGAAAACCTGTTTCGTGAAAGTCCATGTTCCTTGGGAGATTCTGCTCAGGAATGCGGAACGGATGAAAATGAAGATGCCACTGAAGGAGGAGAAAGTGGAGGAACAGAAGAAAGGTTCATCCGGCATGTGCAGTTGCTTCGGAAGTATTTACCGGAAGATGGTCTCACCGTGCCTGCTCAATAGTGAAGGGGTTGAAGAAAGGGTGTGTACAATGTTTTAGTTTAGTTTATTTTTTGCTCTTTCGTTACAATAAGGAAGAACAGAACACATATATTCAATTTAAAATACATATACATATTTGGTTAATACATATATGGGAATAAGATGGTAAATACATATATGGGAATAAGATGGTAAATACATATATAGGAATAAGATGGTAAATACATATATAGGAATAAGATGGTAAATACATATATGGGAAGAATAGAACACATATACATATATATTTTCATATCTTCATTTTTACATAGAACACATATATTCAATTTAAGGAGACAGGATAAAACGGCAAAACTACATTAGTTAAAACAAGTCAGCGAAAAGACACATTACAAATTAGGGAAAAAATGACGTGGCAGTTAAACCTTAATATTTATTTATGCTTATCCCCGGGGTTGGGAAACACAAAGTTTATTAATCGACATATCCAAAAATGCCGAAATCAGCAGATAACCTTGTTCCCACAGTTCAATTACATAAGCTATTGAATGTGTTTAATACAATGGAGACATTTCTAGAGGTTTTGTCCAACTCATTATTCCCTGGGTTCGGGCAACATGTTAACGTCTTTTAAGTATTTTAGCAGCAGCCTTCGATTTTACAACCTTTTGGCTCTTACCACTACAAAAGTGATTGACATATGATAATCTAAAGTTCGTGTTATAAAGTCCCATATGTTTTCCAGAAATGAGAATAAACATGAGAGCCATTTTGAATTATTGTATTGGAAACGTCGTGATACATAAACATGAATATACTATTCTATCCTTTAAAAATAGTTAAAAATGTTTCATAATTTGTTGTAAAAATTATGTTTTGTCTTCTGAATAAGTGATAATAAACAATGTTTAAAAAAACACACAAATAGCAGCGATGATCAGGACTAAACGATGATTTTACACTGGTTTCTGTTTGATTGTTGTTTCTGCCACAGGAGGAGCCAGACTACTACACGTCGGAGTTTGTACGCGACAAGATGGATTTCTTTGATGTCAAGGACGAGAAAACTTTTTTTACCAATTCACAGCGATCCAGAATTGTAAGTTGAGTGTGCAACATCTTGAGCCAAGGGGGTTAACACACAGGCAATTGTTAGATCACCTTGCGCCCACCGTCGGGTTACCGGAGCTATCGCAGTGTGTTGTGTACACATGTTCCTATTAATTTGTTAAAACCCATTAATCGGCTGGGTTTTGGAAATGGCTGTTAAGTGCCTTGCCCAACTACACAACTGACGACCACTAATCAGTCGGACAAACTGTTTTAAGGACGTTAGCGGTTTAGTTCAGAATACAATAGTGCAATTTCTGCTCCTGGCACCCATTAGAGTTTGTTTGTATCTGTAAAACTTAAACACACCTTGGTCAAATGTCATTATACCAGCCATATTTTTTAAGTTATAAAAATAGAACAAATGCACACTGGATTAAAACTGTTTTATTCCATAAATGCTAGACGACTAAACATCTATAAATATTGACAAAATAGGTAGAAAAAGAAAGGAGGAACATAGATTGGCGAATTATTTGATTATAAATATAAATCATTTCCTGACCATTCACCGACATCTTAAAAATGAATAACGAACCAACCGAATCAATAAAAATTAATGTTCAATATTATTCTTGTCAATATACTGTAGCCCCCCCTTTTCTATTAAAACATCCATCAATAAAAATTAACATTTAATCCTTCAAACCTAGGCCTACCGCTTAATGAGTGAAACAAGATTTGGAACCAAAAGAATTGACATTGGGATTAACAACCTGATTGGGGAAGGAGGCTATCTTGCTGCTTTTCCGTTACATGAGGTAAAGTATTAAAATAATCAAATTTAATGTGTTTTGGCCAACAAAAGAAACTTCTTACCGTGGGTGGGTAAGCAAAGGGTTTAAAGTTATAAAGATATTTGACCTAAAACTTGTGCTCGGGTTACTGGAGCTATTTCAGAGCCCTGTGTATAATGAAAACATTTGATCATTAAATTATTGGGTTCAAACAACAAATGCTAATTGCCTTGCACAAACAACTGAAGAGCAAGGAGCTGGGTTCGATACTGCAACCATTTGATTGATGCTATTCTAATGAGCTACTCATGCACAGGGCAAGCACAAAAGCTCTGAATCAAAAATACCGGCGAACGCCAATCTCCGTAGACTCCTATACTGGGAGTGGGCACGGTGGGGTCGATGGTACAAATTCCAACCGCTGGATTTAATCAGGTAATTTTACTGAAAATTGTGATAATTCAGTAGTCTACAGACCGCTTGTTCAAATGTGTAACCCATTGGTTTAATTGATTGAAACAAAGTGTAGCAAATCTCTATCCTGTTCAACACACTGCACCCCCAGTTACCTGACATGCAAATTATAGATTGCGTCT
>CH003267.1:632829-709159 GCA_000149265.1 Ciona savignyi
GCCTCGCGGTCATGATTTATGGGATTGTGACAGTTGTCAATTGAAGAACAGTAAGGTAATGCGCACAACCCCTCTTGAAGCATGCCCGTGAAGCTTGTTTGTTTACGTTTGTCATTTGGAATGCTCTTTATGTTGTCATAGAGCTTCTGGTGGCATAGGGATAGGGTTCAGAAAGATGTGTTTGCAGTAAGGGTAGCATTGAACATATTTTCTTCCAAGCAAAACTGAAAAATGTTTTCAACCAACATACAGAACCATAATGTATAGCAAAGGACCTAAGTTGTGTATATATATTCCTTAAAAGTGGCAATATATACACTGTTAGTAGGCTATAAGTTTTGATTCCAAACTCTTCGCTCAAAATATTCACCACATTCCTCCTATGTTGGCTAGCTTTGCATGCATTCCATAGGTTGTACCTCGGTGACAAGGTTGCCATCTACTTTGCATGGCTTGGCTTCTACACAGAGGCGCTGTTCTACCCTACTTTTGTTGGCTTTATCGTGTTCATCTACAGCATAATTGCAGTATGGTTCTATCCGCCCACGTAAGTATTCAGAGAATTTCGACTAAAATAACAATATTAAAATGACATTAATATATTAAAATTGAAATGACAATATAGTAAAAAATGATAGTAATATATTTATGCAGAAATGGATCCTGTGTAAGTGTGTAACGAAAAACATTATATATTTAAACCTTGATCATTTGGACAATAATGGTAGCAAGAAACAATGTAATGTCAAAAGCATAAAATTAATTTATTCTTTTAAAATATTACAATTCACAGGTATTGGTAATTATACCACTGTACTTGGGTAAAAGAAGATTTTATTTTGGGGAATATAATTCGTTTAACTAAACAAAAATAACCCTTTTACAAAATTTGTCATTTTATTTCATCAAAGGCTCACATGATTGGTGGTAATGGCATTTTTGATTTTAATGTGTTTTGTCAGTGTTAGTTTACATTGCACGTTAATATCACAGGTTTATAGCATGATGCACTAAGCATGTATGGCATGTGTATTATAAAGTATTTATGTCGAACTAATTTTAAAACACTTTATAATGTTTAGTCAATTTTACGTATACCATTTACTCAAATGTATACCACCTCAAAACACTGGTTTAAAACTGCTTGCTAGCGAGTCGGTTGTGTCCTTGAGCAAGGTACTCAACGAACGTTGGCATAAACCCAGTAAAACTGGTAGGTTCTACCAAATTGTAGGAACGTGTAAATTATACACAACACACCGCAATAGCTCCGGTAACCCAGCGGTGGGTGCGAAGGTAATCTGATGATTGCCTGTGTGTTACATGGCCCTTGTGTTTTCCCATTCACTGGAATAAACATGAATATCCTATCCTAACACTTCTTATCTGGTCATCTCACCTCACAACTACACTATCGTACAAGTATTGATATGTGTCACTGTTTGAGAAAAAAACACAATTTAAGAATTTGTGATCTGAGTTTGGTTTTGTTTTTCATAACTTCACCTATTAAGAACACCTCAAATTTACTGGACACCATAAAATCTTTTATGACATTTCATCCATTTAATACTCTTTTTCCAACTGCAAATATAAAACAATTTATCATCTTGATACTCAATCCTAACTGCAAAAAAATAAAAAAATCTGGAATACTGGCCATGAGCAAATAGTATTTTGTGCCCAGAGTTATTAGCTAACAAATTTTGTTGCATTTATACCAAAGTGTTAATATTACCACAGTCAGGAAGTGTGTGATGAGACGTACCCAACTTATGCTGGGAACTTAACAATGTGTCCACTTTGTGATGAGGACTGTAGCTATTGGAAGCTGAAAACATCATGTCTTGCATCACGAGTAAGTTTGGCATAAATTCGGTGATTCATCTATTTTATGTTTACAAATGCTCTTACAAGCATTGGTAAAAGTATAAATTGCCTTTCCCTAATGATCCTGGATTTGTTAATCCTGTTTATTTTGGAAACAAAGTAATTAAGTCTACATTTTTCCCACCCTGTACTGAACTGTTATGTTTTAAAAACAACTAAAAACAGGAAAAAAAGTTAATGGGTAAACTTACTGAAACTTTTGTACCAAGAGTAACATATATTCAAGTAAGAATGTTATATAAGAAGCTAGGTATTATACACAGTATTTGCCCTCTGTGACTGTGCTGCATAAAAACTGACAACCGGTTACTGACAACAAATCATTTAAGTGTGAAAGAGTACACAACCAAGCTAATGCACATTTGATGTTGCATGAATTTTATTAAAATGAGTGAGTAAGTAATCAAACAGGAAACCATCAGTTACCCAACTGTTAGTTTAGTTTTTAGTTTTGTTAATCCAATATTTTAATGCCACTTTGGTTTTAAATGATAAAGTTCGTCAAATAAAATAAGAATAATTCAGTAAAGCATACCCAATCACGTTATGAATTGTATTTGTGTTATTCTAGATTAATATGATCTTCAATTGATATTAATGGGTTTTATACGAAATCTTTCTTTGAATACATTCAGCATTTGAATCACCAATATAAAAACCCTGTCAGCTATAACTAATTCAAATTATAGAAAGAAAATAAAAGACAAAAGACAGTCAGTAAAGCATTTCACGAATATACATTAGAGTCAAAATGGTAAAAATAAATGGACAAACCGCAAAATGTTTGCAAAATTAATGTGAAATTTTTTAAACCAATTCTTTTCAGATCACATATGTGTTTGACAACGAGGCGACGATATTCTTTGCTGTCTTCATGTCAATGTGGGGTAAGGACAACTAATATTGACCGCCATTGTATTAATGTTTAATTGTCAATACCTTGAGATTTTAGGTATTCCGACCGGTACCTTATGGCATTTCTTATTTGGACACTGTCTTCTACTCCTCTAAAAGCCTTTTTACCCCTCTAAACATCTATCTAATGATTTTTTCTAAAAAAAGTGGTAAACTACGTTTAACACAAATTAAAACAATATATAAGAGTGAAACTAATACTATTTGGGCTTTTTGCTTAGACTTTTTGACAATTCCAGGATGCATTATAAATAAACTTAAGTGAAAAAATCACGATGATTGGACAGTATAGTACATCTCTATATCCATCTGTTAGCAAACCTTAGGTCAATCACTTTTCTGGGGATATTGCAGTGTGTTTGTGCTTAAAATGTCATCGCCCTCATAAAAACAAGTGCAATCCTTTAATCCGGCTAATAGAAAGACTCCCTTGTCAGTTGTGTCCTTGGGTTAAGGCTTTAATACCTCAAGCGACACTTCAATGCCACAACCATTTGGCTGATGGCTAATAATCTTCCTCAATAAGCTAAACTGCCAAACACTTAATTAACTGTTCTTTTAATTGATAGATACTAGATAGAATAAGTTAAAATGTTCAGTCGTTCCCATGAATGGCAATGCATTGGTTTGGTATTACATCGACAAATGCCAGATCACCTTGCACCAACAGTGGGGTTACCGGAGATATTGCAGTGTGTGGTGTATGTTTCACACATTCTTTTATTTTTGTAGAACACATTAGTCCACTGGGTTCAGGCAATGTACATTAGTGCTTTGTCCAAAGACACAACCGACTAACTTGCAAACAGTTTCGAACCTGCAACCCTAGAAAGGCAGCACACTAACCCACCAAGCCAATCGACCGTTTATCAAGTTTCTTTGCATCACCAAAACCAAGAAATAACCAACCCCCACTACCAGCCACCATGTTCCTGGAGTTCTGGAAACGACGGCAGTTCCAGCTTTCGTACGAATGGGACTTGGTGGATTATGATGAGGAACGAGATCTGATTCGGCCAGAGTACGAGGCCCAGGTCACCAGGGAGAGGTTGAACCCCATCACTGGTGACATGGAGCCGTACCTCTCGACCAAGGATAAATATACGAGGACCTGCTTTTCCCTTGTCACCGTGTTTTTCTGGGTAGGTTGAATAAAACCCATTGAGCTGGAAGCCATTTTGTTTAGACCATTTCAACAAGTAAAAGAACACACTTTTACCTTAAAACCTTATAAAAACAAGTGTGAATTGAAACTGGTGTTTGTTGCATTTTTAAACTTATCGGAACCAATTGCACTACAGTTCTTGTACAGTACACAACCTAAAAGTTACTTGCGTCACAGATCCTGGTGATAATAGCAGCAGTGTTTGCTATCATTGTGTATCGACTTGCTATCAGCGCTATATTTGCTGTGAGCATCGATTTGTCATCACTGGGAGCAATCGGAACGTTCGCGACACCAGCCATGCTCACCACTATCACTGCATCTTTGCTTTCCTTGATTGTTATTATGTTACTGAACAAGGTAATTATATCGAATGATAGGATATGGGCTGTGGTTATAGTTAACTAGTAAATCAATTTTATGTGCAACCGACATTAGGTTTAGTGCGTTGCCTTTCAGCTGGAGGGTTACATAACTTGTTGCTAGCCAATCGGTTATGTTCTTAGGCATGGTACTTAATGCAGCCTGAACCCTGGGTTCTATAAAATGAATAAATATCTCAATTATACAACACACCGCAATACCTCCGCTAACCCGACGGTAGACGCGAGGCGATCTGACGATTGCCTGTGTGTTAACCTCCATTGTTTTCCCATTCACGGGGATAAACATGAATATCTCTTTCTATTTTCCTACCCTATGTCGGTCAACCACTAACAATCAAAAAATGGTGAACCGATTTATGTGTAAACGAAACAAAAATCGATTAAATACAAAAGCTTCTTTTACTCTACAATGCTACGTTACTTTTTGTGCCTCTTTAAGACAAAGCAATGTCCAAATAAAAAGATTTATGCGAACATTGCTTTAATAAATCCATTTTATTAATGTGTTGTAAGTCTTGAACATAAACAATATACTGTAGTAGCTCAAGTAACCAAATTGTAAACATTAAGAAATGAGACCATTTTCCATTTTTTCTTGCGATACATTGCCCCATTCACGAGAACAAACATGAATATTCTATCATATGTACATTTATTAATTTTACACAATTTGTTTCATTTATTTATAGGTATACGAGAAAGTGGCGCTGTGGCTTACAGAACTGGGTAAGTTTCTTTTTAGTCCTAGTTTCTGACAAATACTTTTCTCACTAACCTGCCAGTAATTTTATTCATAACTTGCTGTGCTATCAGCCGTATGGTGATGGGATAGAAACCAGCCGATAGCTAGTTGGTAGTGGTAGGTTAGTGCGTTGCTTTTCAGCCGAAGGGTTGCAGACTTGAAACTGTTTGATAGCTAATCGGTTATGCTCTTGGGCAATGCACTAAGTGGATATTATCTGAACCCAGTGAATTACAAAAAATAATGGTGATTTCTTTTTTGACAATGATAACAATCCCAGGATTTTTCATCCAATGTGAATTAAAATAAATATCGTTTCATCCCTTTCACATCACAAATTTCCAAATTCACAAAACTGACTATCATAGGCTGCATGTCAATGGTGCTGTAAAAAACATCTGAATAAACATTCCAAAATTTCAGAGCTCCCTCGAACACAGACCGAATTTGAGGACCGATTCACATTTAAGATGTTTTGCTTCCAATTCGTCAACTTCTATTCCTACTTGTTCTACATCGCATTCTTCAAGAGCACGATCACCGGAAGTCCAGGAAACTACAACTATCTCTTCGGGGAGTGGAGATGGGAGGAGGTGGGTGTGGCTCTCGATTCCCGGGGTGGCATGTCACCCCTGTATAAAAATTTTAAGGTTGCATCATGTTGTAACCTATGGTACGCATAATATGTACTCAGTGTAGGCTTTATTCAACTACGAATCTACATAATAATATACACGTTAATTTACACAAGCAAACCGACAATGCACTTAACGCTATACACGCCACAATGCAGTAGTTGGTAACAGGCCCGAAGCAGGCTCAATCAATGTGGGGCAAAGCACGGAAACAATTATGCTTAGGGCAAGGGCAGTTCGCGTTTATCACACGTCATACAGAATAAAGAATACTCGACACCTCACATTTTACCTATAATGCATCATCTTGAAGATTTAAAGGATAACAGGATGAATATTTAGCCTTAAAATTAACGCTCTTAGCCATGTTGATTATTGTGCTGAGTTAAACATAAGGTCTTATCTCTGGCCGCATAGCCCAATAAAATTGTTGGTGGTCTTCAGGCAGCTGAATGGTTGCAGGTTCAAATACAGTCACCACCCCTTGCCTTTTACTTTCCGGGATTAACATGAATATCTTATATCTTATGTGATTTAAGAGTAGTTACTTTTTAACATGCCTGCTCCATTAATAGTGTGATGCGGGTGGATGTATGTACGAGCTCTCCATCCAACTTATCATCATCATGTTCGGGAAGCAACTGTGGAACAATATCGTCGAACTTGTGTTGCCGTGGGCACAAACTAAATACAGGTTGGAATATTTAATATGATTGGTTCTGTAAATACGGCTCCCTGAATAACTTGGTGGGTTGGGGCCGCGTATTTTTAGCTGAAAGGTTGTAGGTTCGAAACTTGTCACTAGTCAGTTGTTTCCTTAGAAAAGGCACTTAGCAGACATTTAGTGAACCCAGTGAATTAATGGGTTCTATCTTAAACTTTTTTTGATTCAATAAAATATTAACTTGCTTACCGACCAACAAAAATTCATTTTTAACTTTCTATACCGATTCAATGAGCCCAGTAGGTTAATGGGTTCTACCTAAAACTAAATGTTTCAAACACACTGAATTTTTTTTTGATTCAATACAATATTAACTTGCTTACCGACAAACAAAAAAATCATTTTCAACTTTCTATTTCGATTCAATACATTCTCTCCTTACCCTCAGGCAGTGGAAATCTCAGAAAGTGTCTGCGGAAATGAAGGACAACGAATATACTCGCTGGGAGCAAGACTACGATCTCAACCAGTTCAAAGAGATGGATTTGTTCTATGAGTATCTTGAGATGGGTAAGGATTGACGTATGTGGCCAAATTGGCGGTGTTTATTTTATTTGTAAACGAAAACTAGGGTGACTTTGTCAGTATAGTATTACTTAATTGCACATAGTTTGAAATGTAGCATAAAAAAGTGGAATCAGCAACTTTGCTAAGATAAGGCATATATTTGATAATACCAATTTATCTTTTTAATCTTCCTAAGGTGTGTATGTAAAAACCTAGGGTGGGAATTGACAATAGTTTTTTTACGATTCCGTCTTACATTTGTATACTGGGTGACACGCCACCCCAGAAATATACGCCTATGTACCTGTACAATACCGACGGTAACCTGACAAGGGAAATAATTTGACAATTTTCCATGTGATAACACCCCTTGTGTTTTCACTTTCACGAAACATGAATATCCTATCCAAAAAAGAAATATTCTTTATTCGGTAATTACCGACTTTATCTTCCACAGTTATCCAGTTTGGATTCGTAACTTTATTTGTCGCTGCTTTCCCCTTGGCTCCAGTGCTGGCGCTGATCAACAACATCATTGAGATACGACTCGATGCAAATAAGTTTATCTGCGAACTCCGGTACGAATACATTTGTATCATTGATTTTAATTGAAGTAGACAATAATTTTTGTACAGCCCGTTAACTTTTTGGCTTTGCGTCAAACTGTTTAATCAAAAGATTGTGTGATCTGGGTTGATGCAAAGCCTGCTAAGTGCCTTGGTAAAAGCACAACCGTGCGGCTGGTTTCGACTGACGGCAGACTACTGACGCTTTTAACAATTGAGCTAATTGACAGGATGCATAGCAACAGTAATATATCCTTTAATCTGTATCTGCCGCGCAAGTTACTATAACCGAGACAAATGATTTATTCATTAAAACTTATCCCATGTTGCTCCACACTTTAAACCATCTACTTGCAGACGACCTTTGGCACACAAATGCTCAGATATCGGGGCGTGGTATTATTTGCTCGAATTTATTGGGAACTTAGCAGTTGTTACAAATGTAAGTTTATTTTTACTCATTTTAAGTTTCTTTTTTGCAGATGGTCAGTTTTTTTCCTGCAATATCCACAGATTTATTCACACATGATAAAACTAGGTCTATTAACATTACAGTTTGTATTAGTTAAGATTATTGTTTTCATTTCTTTAAAAGATAATTAAAGAAATATGCACTATAGCGCGGCAGGTAGAAAAAAAGCCAAAGTATCGAAAAATAAAATTAAAACTAGTAATATTATTATATTAAGATCCCTATGTCAGGCACATCCATTCTAAGCCACTATCTATCTCAGCATATGACTTACAATAAGGAACTTAATAATGCTTGTCGTTGACTACTACAAAAACACTTTAAGAACATCTTTGGATATGGTCTTATGTAGTCTATGAAAAGACATACAAGCTGTAAGCAGGGTGACTGAATGGCTTGGTGGGTTGGTGTCACGCCTCCTAACTGAAGGGTTGCAGAATCGAAACTGTTCGCATGTTAGTCAGTTGTGTCCTTGAGCAAGGCACTAAGCAGACATTTATTACCTGGTCCCAATGGATTATTTGGGTTGCGCTAAAACAATAGCAACCCACAATCATATACAACAGACAGCAATAGGTTTGGCAACTTGACCACAAGTTATTACACGATAACCATGAATAAATACTTCAAGATTTCTTCCAAGATAGAAATAACACACCCGTTCATTTGTTTGTATAGAGTTTCATAAGTCAAATAGCATGTTGAAAACCTCATGTTTTTTTCCATTTACGAGGATAAAACATCCCATCCTTTATAAATTAATTTCCAATTATTTTAAAACCCAGGCGTTCACCATTGCGATCACCTCAGAAGCGATCCCGAAACTTGTTTATTATTACGTCTACTCATTGGAAATCTACCCTGAGAGCACATATGTCGTAAGTTGGTTCTGGTTGTTCTACCGGTATAGATGTGTGGGAATTAAAGACTTTTTATACTTGTATTTATTGAGCTAAAATTTAAAAATGTTGAAAATACCAGTATTCTATTCAAAATTATTTTACAAGATTTGAAAATACAAGTATTCTATTCTATAATATTTTACAAGATTTGAAAATACAAGTATTCTATTCTATAATATTTTACAAGATTTGAAAATACAAGTATTCTATTCTATAATATTTTACAAGATTTGAAAATACAAGTATCCTATTCTATAATATTTTACAAGATTTGAAAATACAAGTATTCTATTCTATAATATTTTACAGGATTTGAAAATACAAGTATTTTATTTTATAATATTTTACAAGATTTGAAAATACAAGTATTCTATTCTATAATTTTTTACAAGATTTGAAAATACAAGTATTCTGTGATATTTTACAAGATTTGAAAATACAAGTATTCTATTCTGTAATATTTTACAAGATTTGAAAATACAAGTATTCTATTCTGTAATTTTTTACAAGATTTGAAAATACAAGTATTCTGTGATATTTTACAAGATTTGAAAATACAAGTATTCTATTCTGTAATATTTTACAAGATTTGAAAATACAAGTATTCTATTCTATAATTTTTTACAAGATTTGAAAATACAAGTATTCTGTAATATTTTACAAGATTTGAAAATACAAGTATTCTATTCTGTAATATTTTACAAGATTTGAAAATACAACTACCGGTATCCTATTCTATGATATTTTACAAGATTTAAAAAAATAAGTATTCTGTTCTATAATATTTTACGAGATTTGAAAATACAAGTATTCTATTCCATAATATTTTACAGGGTTACGTAAACAACAGCATGTCATACTTCAATACTTCTGACTTTGATCTACGAAGCGTTCCAAATAACAGGGACCCATTTGGCGAGGGCAATGTTACAGTGTGCAGGTACAGTTTGTGCTGTATGTAGGAACATTTCGAGCAGATCTGACCAACGTGAATGTAACTAGATCCTAGCGCGTTTTTTTTATCTAAATATTACATTTAATTTTCATTTTTTATTTTGTTACGAAAAATTTAAAAAAAACGATAAATTTAACTTAAAGCAATTGAAAAACTGTGAATACTCAGCCTATTTTTAGAACCAGCATGCAGTTTGTTGGTGGTTTCTCATTCTGTTACCTTTTCACAACTGGACTTATTATTTTAAAGTAACCGATACTTAAAAAGAATCGGTAACCAACTTTACGTATAAAGTGTTATCAAAGACCCTAAAAAGCGAATAACAAAGATATTAAAGGGTATGGTCGCGTCAAGAAATTAATTTGCATTTATTATTCCAGGTATCCCGGCTACCTTTCCCCACCAAATGCCAACCCACCCTATGCATTCACCACGCAATATTGGCACAACATCGCCGGGAAACTTGCTTTTATTATTGTGGTCGAGGTAAGCGTAAGCATCACAACTAATTATTCAACGCACATTGGGAGTTTAAGCGTCACAACTAACAGCAGAACATGCATTGGGAATTTATTCTTTGGTGATATACCATATTGGTTAATAAGTTATATTTAGATAATAGTTGTTATATTTACGTATTGTACATTGTACTGTCTCAGCTCGTAATCTAAGAATAAACAAAGAAACCCTTTTGTAAAAAGTCGGATTGCGAGCTATTAGAGTTTTGGCTGAGAACTGTTAGCTGGGAACCGCAAGGACAGATCTAGTGCAAGCAATAGGCGCAAATACAAACTAAATAAATAACCTAAACCCAACACATCAAACAATTGTTTTTTATTTTATTTCCAGCACGTTGTGTTCTTATTGAAGAGGCTGCTTGACTACCTGATACCAGATCGACCGCGGAAATTGCGCGATAAAATAAGGCGGGAACACTTTCTGGTGCAGAACATGATGTTTAAAGCGGAAACTGACAAACTGAGACAACAGTTTTCACGTAAGATTATTTTACATCGGTGGCCACGAGGTAATCTGACAATGGCTCACATAATGCCTCTCATGATAACGCTTGTTTCATCTTAATGAAAGGGATATGGATATCCTAAAAACATATTGCAGCTAATTATTTAATTTGTACCATTTTTAACTTAAAAGCAGCATTTGACACTTGGTATGTAAAAATGTATTTTTTCCTTTTCAAACATATTCTAGGTTTGGAAGCATAATGTGGAATTGTTTGGCAGTCTGGCCAAAAACTTGAAGCCAATATAAATATTTTTTATGTTTATTTAACAATTTAATAAAAATGGAATAATATAAAAAAAATTAAAAAAGTAACATATTCGTTTTCTCTATTTTTGCCCAAACAACAATGTTGTGCTGTATATCCATACAATAAAAGACATTTTTAAAGTAGGATATTCATGTTTATCCCCGTGAATGGGAAAACCAAGGGGGTTAACAAACGGGCAATCGTCAGATTACCTCGCGCCCACCGTCGGGTTACCACAGCTATTGCAGTGTGTTGTGTATTATTCGTTAAATTAGTAGAACCCATGATTTCATTGGGCTCAAGCAATGTCTTATAAACGCACTAACCCACCAAGCTTATCGGTTGAACATAGAAAGAAAGAAAAACTAACGAAACCCAATCCCACAGAAAGCGACGGTAACAAAGAGCTCCTTCCAACCCCTGGGTCGACCCCCAACCAATTCTTTGCGGTCGAAAACGAAAAAGCTTCAACTCCATTTTAAATAAGTTCCAATACACGCTTCGTAATGTGGCACCGAGCTTGATTTTATAAATGTCTGAAACTTTATTCAGGTCTTTTGTTAAAGTATGATTTGTGGTACATATGTCAGGCTACAGGGTATCGAGACTAACCTTGATGTGCTATTTTGAATGTAGTTATAAGAAAATAATTTTTATTTGTTTAGATATCTAAAAATGTGGACAAATTTAGTTGATGTTTATTTTATTTAATGATAAATGGATAAATCCTTTCCATAATGATTAAAGCATAAGCGTAAAGTAAGGGGTGCTACATTTACCCCTGCCTGAAAATTGTTACTATTAATGCATTCTAATAGTAGGCTTCAATATATTTTTAAGCTAAAAATTCAGCATTATTACAATACCATTATGCATACTGTTATATGATAATGCGCTAATTTACTTCTACCAAAGCACGCATAATACGCAGATGGGTTGATCCCAACTTCTATAAAAAGTGCATTTTTTACAAGCTTTTGTAATAAATTAATGCTAAAAACTTACCCCACAAGATATAAATTTCTACAAATACTGGGAATTTAAATTTACCCCACAAAACATACACCACAAGAAGAAATGAAAATAGTCATAATTTATTCACCCAAACAGCCGTCTTCACACAGATTGCAGTGGATTTTGTACATACTTTAATTCTTTCATATCTTCAATGGATTTCTTTTACTCTAATTGTTAGTGTTACATTGTTTTACTGCAGTATATATATTTATATATACAAACCCTCTTTTGAAATACCTATTTTTCAGTTTATTGAAATTAATTTCAAAACTAGTTCACTTAATAAATACTGTGAAAAAGAAAATAATGAAACTTATTTGAAGTGGTAGATTTTACACAGTTGTGTCAAAAATGAGTCTTTAACCTGATATTCAGTTGCATGCAGCAAGTGGAGTAAAAAAAACAGAACCCAATAATACACCAGTAAGTCAATTACCATGTAAAGTGTGTCGCCTTTCACTTAAAAGGTTTAAGGTTCAAAACTGGTCGCTAGCTAGTCAGTTGTGTTCTTGGACAAGGCACTTAACGAACATTGTCTGAACCCAGCGGATTAATGGGTTCTACCAAATTAAAGGAACGTGTGAATTATACACAACACACTGCCATAGCTCCGGTAACCCGACAGTGGGCACGAGGTGATCTGACGATTGCCTGTGTGTTTAACTCCATTGTTTTCCCATTCATGGGGATAAACATGAATATCCCCTTTTTTTGCCTAAGGGTTGTTTCGACCCCACAACCTTCAGTAGCCTGCAGAACGCCGATGCTCTTACTGATTGAGCTAACAGGTTAGGGTGGAAGTTAAATTCTATGAAAGAACAACTTTAAACAAATCTGTTCACTAAGAACAAACCATCTCAAAGCAGCAGTATCATCTTTATCAGTTGTATGATCTTTAGTTAACCATTGGCATTTATTACAGATTGGGATGTCCAGAGCCGAGTTACTAGTGATAGCAGTGTGCTGGATGCAACATTCTGAAAACTTCACAATATAACACAGGAAATCGTCAGTACATTGTTCCTCGGTCTGAACCTAGTTCATTAATGGGTTCTACCAAAATTGAGGGAAACTCTTAATCATACACAATACACTGCAATAGCTCTCCGACAATCAAATAAGGCAATCTAACCATAGCACATGTGATATTATCGGCCATGCGTTTTCCAACTTGTATGAATAAACAATAAAATATTCATCTAACGATTTAACCAAGCCAACATGCCAGATTTTACAGCAGAGCTTGATGGCTCAATATCTTTCATTGAAAATACTCAACAAACCGAGTTTGGAACAATATTTATTTCCATCCCGATAACCAAAAATTTGCGAAAACAACTTTTACTTGAAAACACGATTTAAAACCCGGGAATTAAGAAACTCTGTGTCTAGTGATCTTTGTTGAGAAAGAAAACAACTAATCAGGGAAGGAACGCGATCACCAGTTTTCCTTCGGTCCACCAGCCCAATGCGGAACCTGTGGTTTAAGGGAAAATTATTTAGTATTTCTGTGCAGAACTAGGGATATCCATTCAAGAGTCGAATTCGATTTGAACAGGAAATATTTGAATTTATCTTTGGATTCTAGTAATTCGAAATTAAGTGTTCATAGTGGAACAAATAAGTTCATAACAATAATGTTTTTTGCTTGATCTTCAAATATTTTTCAATCTTCACCCTGACCTCTTGTACTAGTCTATGAAAAAACTAGTCTGGCATCACTGCCATCTTGGTAAAAACTAGTCTGGCATCACTTACCCCATCTCCACGATCTCTCTCTTTGTTCAACCGTCGTTCCACATTGGTTGAAAGCATCTGCGTACGAAGTCCCAAGCTCTTCGTCTTTTCAATCACCTGGTGAAAAGTCAAGTTTATCAAGTCATAACAATTAAATTAATCCAACAAATCTTTGCATCTATGATTCTATGGTATTCCTACATACTGCATACTAACAGCGTTATAGATGGCTTATAACCAATTGACAATGGTGGTGATTCAGTTAAAAGCAGCATGTGTTAGATTGCGCATCGTTGTTCTCATATAGCTGTGAAGTTTTGTAATAATGGAGCAGTGCTTTATGAAGGGGTATGTGCTCACAATTTTAAGTAGAGTATTGGAAGGTTTTGAGTTTAGGTTGCAGATTCAAGGTTCAGTTTTAAATTGTGAAAAAATCTAATGTCAGGATTTTGAGTGACAGCCGTTTTTGTAAGGTCCGTTTGGGGAGATAGGGAGAATAATTAGTTGAACGCCTAATATAATACAGCCATTATGTTCACCAAAAGGTTAACAAAGCTATTGCAGTGTGTTGGACACAATTGTAGCACAGATAAACAGTTTTCGTCTCTATTTAAAAAGCCATTGGGTTCAGATGTACCTTGACCCAATTGAACTTAACCGACTAACTCTCCTCTGTTATTGATCCCTGAATGACTTTGTACTTTCATCAGATTCAGACACAAATGCCATCACACCACCAAATACAGTAATGTGGCTAATATTAGTGCCAAATGCTGGCACCTGGACCATTGGTATGTGCTCAACATACAAGTAATAAACATGAAAACCTAAAATACCATTTGCCAGTTAGCTGATAATATGGTTACTGCAGCATCATTTCTAAGCAAATGCATATTAAGCAACAGATGACAAGGGACTTAGGCAAAAGGTCCATTTTCATTGACAAAGATCCAAGCTGCTTCCAGCCTTCCAGCGCAGCTATTCCTCTTCACATTGTGTATAATCAGTAACTAGTGTTATCCCCTTTTCCCATTTTCCCTAATGTATCTGATCTTCTTGCTTTATTCTGTAAGGCGACAAATACAGTGCGACTGTACCTTTTACTAAGAATAAAATTCGACCCCGAATTGGAGTGACTGTAGCTTAACTGGCAGTGTGGTTGACGCACAAACCCTGAGGTCGTGGGTTCAAATCCAATCCGTGGAAATTTTCCACTACCATCACACTATATATGTCATACCTCATAGAACAAAGCTATGCAATCTGGTACAACAGTCATGCATATTAATGATTATACACAATGATTAGAATTCCGTGATCTGTACACTTGAAGCTGCTCGGAGAGCTTAGATATTTTTTCATTAAAGGGGGCCTGTATGTCCCAATCAGGGTCACGTTCATCACTTGATTACACTTCCAACCGAACATGTTGCTGCATCATGCATATCATAATGAAATATCACAAACCTGTTCATATGATGAGACGGCTTGTGTGCCCATCATGACGTGACCCATCTTTGAATCGATCTTCGCGTCAAGTCGAGCGTTCCGGATGAGATTCACGATCCACCTTTCCGCCTCATCCTCCGACATGTTCAGTTTGTCGGCGAGCATGTCGATGCTGATGCACTAGTGGGGGGTATAAGGGATCAATGGTTTGAATTTGGTGTTGTAATAGCCAATGGAGGTGAAAAATGCATCATCATCATGTTAATGTTACATGTTGATGTGGTAATTATGTTTGGTTTAAAGTTTACTTCAGTATGTTTAAAGAAGCCAGGATACAGCTTGCCTCCTAAATTTTTACCAATGACTTTTTTTTATCTTCTTTTATCTTCATATTCAACATCCCATGACACTTATCACCTGACTACGGGCATTAGATCTGACAATTACTCATGTTTTTTACCTTAAATACATTTTTTTTTCAACTATATTGTTGAACATGATTATCCCACCCTAGTAACATGACGTAGGCCTATACAATAGCCTACCTGATGTATCCTGCAGAACGTCTCGAAAATAAAAAGTCTAGCGTTTTCTATGAAATCGTCCAAGCACGCAATGAGGAAGAAGTCGTTTGAGAGAACCACTTCGCATTCTCTCAGTTTCTCCTGCGCTTTGTCGAAGTCGAAATGAACATAGAGACACTCTAGAAACTCGGTGACAGGGTCACGGTACGTGTACGATTCTTGCTGGATTACTCGGACTAAATCTTTTAACACCTGGAAGGGGAAAATAGAAAGAAATGAAACTAATTGAAATATAGCTAATAAAATGTAATAAAACTAAGTTTATGTGTATAAAATTAAGACCATGTAAAAAAAATTAAGTTTATTATAACTAGCAATACAAAAGTTTTTAAAACTTTTCATTGATTTTAAATAGTAGAGGGAACACTAAAACAAAGAAAAGAGGGCAGGTAGGAAACTGCTCACTAAAATTACGAAAACTCATTTAAACCCTGCTCTAAACCCTAATCTCAACCCCAGAACTAACCTTAACTTTAACCCCATGTTTAAAACTAACTATAATGCCTTAATGTTCATTTAAGTGTGTAGTTTCCCTTTTTTCCGCCTTTCTCTTATTTTAGTTTTTTTTCCGTCACACACCTTTAAAACCACTCAAGTTAATATAACGCAGAAAAAAAAAAGATAAAGCTATAAAACATGTGAATCTACCTGTCTCCTTCGTTTATTGGTGATAACAGCAGTTGTGAGATAACGTAGCACCCATGGACACATGGTTTGTATGGTGTTCAAGTATGGGGGTTGGTACAGGAACAAATCTATGATCTCATCACGGCCTTTGGCATGGTTAAAGAAGACAAAGAGAGACCAGTGAATCAACCACGTTCTCTGTTGCAGAAGCTAGAATTGGATTTGAAAAAAAATTATTTAAACAATGTTGAACAGAAATTAATTCAGCAACCACTCTTGTGTTTACAAAAAATATCGTGGAAAGGATATTTTTTGTATAAATATTATGACTTTACTTGGCCGAGAGAGTAAATCACTTATATCTGATTTCCTATATTTTCACCATTTCAATATTTTTGACAGAGGAATGATATTTTTGCATTAAGTTGTTTGTTACAAAGAGTCCTCTTGCAAGATTATTCCATTGAAAATTAGAAATATCAACCGAAAATGTGTAAATATAAAAGCACCCGATTTTAACACTGCGAGTAGAAATCTATTTAACTATCGTATGGTTAAATTTATCTTGCTCAACAACACATGTATTGTCTGTTTGAATTTTGTTACAGCTTTATGCATTTTTCTGCAGAATTGTATGACTTAGCAACACCAAGAACAAAAGTGATTTCATCTAAATACGCTTTATGACCATGGATAATACGACCATCCGCTTATTATGACCAATTTGGTACAGCCGGAATTTCTCCATTAAAAATGTTGCGTTAATGCTTTACTTATAATACAGCGTTGATTCAAGCGCGGTTATGGCGACTTCGGTTTTTATGACCATTCGGCTGTTATGACCAAAATGGTCTGTTCCTAAGAAGGTCAAATTAACCCGCGCCTATTGTACTTCACTACATAAAATACTGATAGAAAATTGTTTTGGAAAATCACCTGCAACGGACTCGCAACGGTGTTGGTATCGATGCTCTCCTGGAGTCTGTGCAGATCCTCCCACGCGGTGTCCCAATCCTGCATCAGTATCTCACTCGCCAACTTCCCCCACAACGAATCCATCGCTCTCTTGTCGTCCGATTGCACCAACACTCGGTGGAAGTAGAGATACTCAGCGGCGCCAGAGTAGTTGCCGCATTCATACTGGAACTTGGCGTAATCGTACAACGTATCGAGATCTTCCAACTTGAAGTTGTGGTGTTTCTCCAGATACTCGAATAATTGTTTTCCTTCCCGTGTCGTTTCAATCTACAGGTTTTAAATATATATGTCAACAAAGTTTGAGTTCCTAATGAAATTAACTTTGCCAGCAGTTGAGTTTATGGACATTGTGTGGAGAAAAGTTATGGGATAGAATAAGATTCACAACGGTTTCTCTTGTAAAGCCCCTTGTTAATTTGGTACAAGATCAGATTATGGGATAAACGGGTGGTTTTAAATACCCAGTGTGGGCAGTGTGTAGGCAGTGTGGGCACAATTGAAACCCTAACTCTTACCCTAACTCTGACACACTGCCTATACTGGGTTTAGACAAACTGGGATAAAATGTCATATCGGTAAAAATAAAGCGTTTTTTATTAGTAAATCACTCGGATCGAATATTGTTACTAAGTTTTCACAAAATGTCCATTTTACAACACAGTCCACCATGTTTACCTGTTTCCTAACTTCATCCTGTTCAAAAGTATGGACAATTGGTTCAGTTTTTATGGTGTACGATTTTAACAAGCTGACAACATTGTTTCTTTTGTCACGCAGATGTGATGGAATTTCCTGAAAATCAAATCAAATATGAATTAGAAGAAAATTGTAATATAAAGATCCAATTTTTTACATCAATCTGAAAGTACTAGCTTATGCAAGCAGAAGTTAACAAAAATGTTCCTGCAATCTTTATAAACAATTAAAAACTTTACTGTCATTGTTACACCAACAAAATCTTGTTCAAAACTGCCATGAATGTTGGACAGGAGAAAGTTTTGTTTTCTACATACCTCCCCAGGGTACAAAGTTTTATGGACATCCATTGCAAAGTCAACCATATTGGTGTTGCTTAGTAATTCCAGTTTCCCTTTATGAAGATCCCGTTCGTCAAATATGTCACGCTCGGAAAGAAACTCAAGTAACGGGAAAACTAAATGGCGGTCGAGATAACATCCAACTTTGGATGTCAGGTCATATTGTGCCATATTTGGTTTGTATGTCACACAACCGCTGCTGCACAAATCTTGTATAAATATATATTTGCCTAGGCTTATTCTTTGAGCATTCTAAATAATACATGCATGTAACTTAAAGAAAAATTATATATAATTACGATACTTATGGTTTTATAATGTTGCAAATGAAATTGACCGGTACCTCTAAATACTACAGGACCGCTTGGAGCGGTTAAATCGATTTGGTCGCTTACTATACTTCGTAATTACAAAAGCTAGGATATTATTGTTAGGGTTGGGGTTAAAGTTAGTTCTGGGGTTGAGATTATGGTTTGGAAAAGGGTTAAAATTACTTTCCATAGCAATCTAAGTGATCCAAGCGGTACTGCAGTATTTAGAGGCACCCGAAATTGACTTTCAGTTCTCTTTGTGTAAGCCAAGCATAACCTAGAATGTAACCTATTATTAGGGATGCACAATATAGAATTTCGAATCTTTGAGATTCGAATCTCTAGGGATTCGAATCTTTATAAGCCAATTTAATAAGAATAGTTAGGATTCGAAATTATAAACGTAAAATCGCGGTAGCGATTCATCGCTCAACGAAAATCGTTCCTTCAATTATGCAAACGTCAGTGCAACGTCTCAACATGCGTGCGACAATAGATAAGCACGATTCGTTATCTTTTGCGTCCCATACGTCGCGCTTAAAGGGCGCGCACACACAAAGAAAGTAGGTCACTTTCCCCGCGCTAATCACGTGGTTTATTGCACCTTTAAATATGACGCAATTATTGGAAAGTTATTTAAAGACTAGACAGACTTATGTTTGGAAATATTTAATCCACTTTAACAACTATGTTTTGAATTAGCATAAAAAATAAAATCTAAAATATTCAGTTATTATTTTTGTTGAATTTATAGTAATTAATTTAATACACTTTTCAATAAAAACTTAAGTTATGGGGGAATGTTGATTGAGTAAGTCCTAAATTTCTCTGAACACTGTATAGAGCATATTGCTAGTTCTCTACACTTAATGAATATTCATATACTTTCCAGTATCTATTTTTTAATGGGAAAATATTTGTACATCGTAGCAAATTTAAATAAACAGTAAAACATTCTAGAATAGGATTCGAAATGTATTATTCTAGAATATTCTAGAATACCTAAGTATCCTATATTGTGCATCCCTACCTATTATGATACCATCTACCGTATAGCACATATGGGGCAAAACTAGGAGGGAAAAGCTAAAAAAAGGGAAGAAAGGAAACTGCCACCTAAGGTTTGGCGCCCGCGTCCGATATATATCTATTTAATTATATCCTTTTTTTAAATGGCGTGTTCCAACGACTGTTTATTTTGCCGTTTTTCCTGTGTCGTGATTTGATTAGTTTGCCATTTTTTAATACTCGGGTTAAAAATGAATAAACTAAAGAAAAACTATTCAAACTAAATTTAACTCTGCCCTAAACATTAATCTCACCCCTAGAACTAACCCTAACTCCAACACCATGTTTAAAACTGACTTTAATGTCATAATCTGCATGTTGGTGTGCAGTTTTCCTCCTTACCGCTTTCACTTATTTTAGTTTTCCCACACATATATTGTAACTTCACAATATAATGTTTATACTATAATACAAAAATATGAACAAACGAAAATGAAATAAAAAGCAGGTTTAAAACCCTCTTATAATCAAATAACTATTGGGTAGTAATAAGCAACAATATCTGCATTTCTGCTAACCACCATATGATATGACTGGGTTAGGGATTAGGATTAGTGCCGTATTTCCGTATTCTCATTTCTTTAATACTGCCGAGAATATGGTAATTTGAAGACACTAAAACATTTTATTTTAAATTCTAATTTAACTACATAATATTGAAACTATTCTACGTTAAACATTTCATTAACACAGCAATATCATCCCAATCAAGTATTGTCTCTTAGATGACGACACACGTTGTTCGGTCATATGTGAATGCTTTAACGCATGTAGCGGAGGTATGTTTTTGGAACCTTATAACCGTAGAGGTCCTATATTATACTATTTACTTGGTTTTGTATACTTTAGTTTTAGTTTATGGTATATATGTATTTTCGTGTACGGTCGTGTGACTGAATTGTAAACGCGGCCAATATATACACAGGCTTACATACAAAAAATGGTCTTAAAAATGAGCACAACCTGGGTTTGGAACTGAGCCTAGCAACAATTTTTTTTTTCGATGGCAATATAGTGTGGCAGATTAGTTAGAATAAGATTGGATATTTAGAAAGAATTCCCCTGGAAGGTTAAAAACCAAAACGGTATTTTTTATGAAAAAAATAGCTTTTTGTGGCATAGCGCTTAAACTGCTGCTCCAATTTAAATAAGATTTGGTAGAATGTAAGTGCATTAGGCACTGATTTAACACTTGATAGAAATAAAAAAATTACCTAGGGAAATACCCTAAAAATAAGATTTTGTTCTCAAATCATGATTGTGACAGGCATATCATGTCGCCCCGCCATCTACCAAAAGGAATAATGGAATCGAAATAAAAATTTAACATTTGTTTGGCCACATGGTCTAGATATGCAAAAAAACAAAATTTTGGGTGATAAATCTAAGGGAATTCCCCGGAGGCGTTAATAACCTAAACGGTATTTTTTTAAACTAGTTTTTTGGCATAGCGCTTAAACGGCTGCTCCAATCTGATTCAGATTTGGTGGAATGTTAGTTCATTACCTACTAGTTTAACAATTAGAAAAAATAAAAAAATGTATAGGGAAATACCCTAAAAAATAAGATTTTGTTCTTAAATCATGATTGTGACAGGCATGGCATGACGCCTCGACATATACCAGAAGGAATAATAAAATAGTAATAAAGCTTTGCCATTTGTTAGACAACATGGTCTCGATACGCAGGAGCAAAATTGTGGGTGATAAATCTTGGGGAATTCCCCGCAGACGTTAAAATCCAAAACGGTTATTTTTTCTTAAAAATTAGCTTATGGGACATATAGCGTTTAACCGGCTGCTCTAATTTTGATCAGATTTGGTGGAATGCTGTATCGTTAGCCACCCTATGTCACTTAAAAGAAAGAAAACATTTACTTAGGAAAAACGAAGATATGTTCCTGACTCATGATTGTGACAAGCATGCCACATTGCACTGACACATATGTAAAAACAGAAACTTATTAAAACAGAAACTTACTAAATCGAACTATTTTAGGAATTTAGCTTCATTTCAATACTGCACTTAAAAAAAGCTTTAATTTAAAACATTTGTGATGAAATCTTTGTAAATCTATCACGATTGTTCTTTTTTTACCTACACATGGAGAAGAAGTTTGGTTTGATAACTATGGGACCCATGAGTTTATGCTTGCAAAAACAAAAAACTACATACACAGTGTATAAAATACAAAATGTGGTTAGGGACCCTGTAGCATGAATATATGGCATGCAACATGTGTTTTACAAATAGTGGTGGTTAAACACGTGGTTGACACTCTCTAGTTATAAATATGTTAGGGGATTTAAAAAATGCCTTAAATAGTGTGGACTGTGTTGTGTGATACTTAAAATGTACGGTATTTGACATCCCTGAGAAAAAGTAGTCAAAACAAATTGAAACTTCCCGAACTGTTAAATCACATTATCTAGATAAGAAACAGATATATTGGGTGATAAGCCCAGGGGAATTTTTAATCCGATTTTTCGGAATTTACTGAATATTTATTAGGAATATACTAAAAAACTAAATCCGATTTTTAGGAATTTATTTTATTCCAAGCATCGCGCTTTTTAACAGAAAGTTTTAGTTTAAATCAGATTGAGTGGAACGTCAATGTGTTGATCTATAAGGTTGACCATCACTAAGCGTTATATGAAATCTTTCTTAATATCTAACCATCTAACTTGAATTTTGTAGTTATTTGCCATAATTGCGCAATATAATTAATGTTAAGAAACTACTGTAGTTGCGGTTACTTTTGATTATTAACTTTTATTTATATTTATTTAATAAAACACACTTAACGGACATTGCTTGAACCCAGCGGATTTATGGGTTCTACCAAATTGAAGGAACGTGTAAATCATACATAACACACTGCAATAGCTTCGGTAACCTGAAGATGGGCTCGAGGTAATCTGACGATTGCCCGTGTGTTAATCCCCATTGGTTTTCCCATTTACTGGAATAAACATGAATATCCTATCTTATCCTATCACTTACCAAAGAAAGCAGTTGGCGTTTAGTTTATTATAGTTTCATTCCGATAGCGCAAAGATAAAAGTACAATAAATACACCATATAAGCCTAACCGGTTATACATAGCTAAATAACGTGGAATGGGCTATATCTTCGTACCCGCCGTTGGTACACAGTGTCTAAATGACATGACATGAGTATCCATAACATAGCAAGCTATCTAAATAGCTGTGTGTTTTGGTTATGGGTAGGATCTTTAATGTGTCCGACCACATAGCTTAGTAGATTAGTGCGTCGCCTTACAAACAAAGGGTTTAAGATCGAAACTGGTCGCAGTAGGCTGTGTCCTTTAACAAGCACTAACGAACAATAGCTGTTGTTTGTACGTGGTTTAAAACACAATCTGCCGATGTCGTCTAGCTATCTGCGTCACAATACCCTTAATGACGTCCTATAAATTTCAATAAACACTACAGATACAAATATGGTTGCATTATTTAATAGCATTTAATAGACATATAAATAAAATAGGCGTAAATGTCAAACACTAAAGTGTATTGGAATGGAATCCTTGTCGAGTTGCTGCAGCAATATTCCAGCCCTGATTAAATACCCTGTGAGTTTAAAACTATAAACACAAAATATGATTTTAAATCAAAAATGAAAAAAAAGCGCTAGATTTGTGATTATATTCCGCAAAGATAAACAGAAATAGGAAAAACGAATAAAAAAAATATGTCGAATCTTTAAATACTAACAATTTAATATTGAGAAGTTTAAGTAAGCAACTAGGAAAAAAATAGCAAAGTCTCTTTTCAAATTAGGTTTTTTTTATGTGTGTATATTAAGACATGGCGTAAACAGCATTACATCACTAACATTAGTCATATTACCTCGTCTAGTTACCGAAGCGATAGTGAAGTAAGGGTTTCCTTCCTTCTCGTCAGTTATGCCATTCGATAACAAAATAAAAATATAAATCTAGGCGTTCACAAGCTATTAAACGAGGTTCTTTATATCCTCGGCTGCACATGTACAGATATTGTGTGTGCCGACTGCACTATCAGGCGGCCAATTGTAAAGCCCGAACATTGTGCTCATTGGATTAGAATTAACTGCCAATCCAAGCGCGGTGTAGCCATGAGCGGATTGTGGATAATGAGGGAACCAAGTGTACGCGCTTAGATGAAGGCTTGGTGAGAATACTTTGGTCTGTAGAAATTAAAAACAACATTCACTTAAGTGAGATTATAATTTATGTGCTTGTGCATTAATCTAGTGGGCTTAATCATTCTCCGCAAGCGCTGTGCCAACTGATATAAAAAATGGTGGCATTCGTCAATCAATGCGTACAAAAGAGCTAATCAGCACCACAGCAAATGTATATTTACTACCAACACGAAACTCTGTAGTTTGTTGGGATTTCTACCAAGGTGTTTGAAATTTTTAGTTTAGTTTATTCATTTTTTGCCCGAGTTTTTTAAAAATGGCAAACGAATATAATCACGATACAGGAACGGGAAAAGACGGCAAAACGAACAGTCGTTAGAACACGTCATTAAAAAAAGGATATAAATTAATGAATATAGCGGACGCGGCCGCCAAACCTAGGTAAATGAACAATATTTAGCAGTCGAAATTTAATTAAGACTAAACGATTTAGAGCCCTGAAGAAGAGTGTGCGGTAAAGCGCGACCAGTACAGTGGGGGAGCCGGCTTTAGGAGAAGGTGTGGCCCGAAAGCGTGGTGCAGAGTGGAAAAAGAAAACAAAACTAAAATGAAATTCCACTAATATCATTTTGGGGGTGATTCCGTGTGTAAGAGACATTTTGTATCTTAGATGATATGCAATTCGTAAAAGAATATTGATCCGTTCTGTATGGTATATATGAGAAGTTTATACAAACCTGCGGATTGTAGCTCATGGCAAGCTGAACGTGTGTGTACTGCCCTGGTGGTGATACGTAATTGCTGCTGACGTATTTGTAAACAACGTCATACATTTTTTTGTCCACAATGGCGACAAGGGAGGCACCACGTGATCTGCACCGCTGAGCAGCTTGGACTTGGGACAAGCTTTCTGACTTGCTTGGATTCGGCATCCAAATGTACTGCCCGTTATATAGAATACCGTTTCCTGTCAAGCAAAAAATTTAACATTTCCAAGGAAGTAAATAAAGTTTAACCGACGTTATCCTGATCATCAGATGTGATATTGTAGTGAGTTGTGTATATAATTAATTTTATAAAAAAATACTGTTTTGTTTAATTATAGTCATACCAGGTATGCATAGCCTATGATTCCACTAGGTTCAGGCAAGGTCCTCTATATGCCCTGCCGAAAGACACCACTGACAAGATCGAAAATATTTTCTGTTTCATAACCTTTGACAATAGATTGCAGATTCGAAACTGGTCGCTAGCTAGTCCGTTGTGTCCTTGGGCAAGGTACTTCACAGACATTGCCTGAACCCAGCGGATTTATGAAATCTACTAAATTGAAGGAACGTGTGAATTATATACAACACATTGCAATAGCTCCGGTAACTCGACGATGGGCGCGAGGTGATCTGACGATTTTCCGTGTGTTAACCCCCTTGGTTTTCCCATTCACGGGAATAAACATGAATATCTTATCCTATCCTTCTAGCCTCTTATCTGCGAAACGACCGCCACATTGTCATGGCCTTAACAGAACTTCACAGGTTTAATAAACCGGCTACGGACACGCGGTAAGCTGTATATGCTGACACCAAGCCCTCAGACCCAAAGTGGGTACTGTGGTTAGGCAAATCTAAGTAGTGGTAATTGATTAGTAGTTTTATAAAACTAAGACCTAACCTGAGTAAAGCACCCACTGCAAATTGAGATCTGCTTGCCACCCTGTAGGCTGGTCTGTTCGCTCCATTTCAATGGTGAAGCCGTCGATAAAAATATCGACTACTGTAACGTTGAACTTGTGTGGTAAAGTTGGATCTTGGGTCCTTACTGTTGCATTGACCAAAAATGGTACAGCACCCAAGCACAACCTGTAGAAAATAAATTCCGTTCTCTTCGGAGAAGCCGATGTAAGATACAGATCTAGGCTTCCTTGCTGAGAAGTTGGTATTTCTGAAAATTGGGAGATTAAAACAAATATATATAACCTTCTTTAATACCTTACCTGCTGATGATGCAATTCGGTATAGCCCTACACACGCAACGACCAACAGACCTATTAGCTTCATTATTAATTGAAATTTTTATCTTGATTATTTATTGGAACTTTTATCAAAAGTTAACTATATCTATTCGGACATCGATTGGTAATCTGTCTACTTAAACCACTTCTCTTTGGGTAAAACATCTAAATAAGGCTTAACTTTTCTCGGCCGGATGTCTTTGCGGCCATTCATTTAGATTCGACACCATCCGCAAGTAACCGAATATAAACAAGGAAGTAAAATAGAAGTGACTGCACCTTTGCACTAATATGAGGACATCCGTGTTGATGGTCGACGATAATTTCCGCAACATAATCGACGATACTTTCCTATATGAGGTCACTGATCCATCATTTAAACCACAAGTCACTAAGCGTAAACAACAATACAAACAGAGAAAAATGCTAACAAAATATTCAACTCGATTAAAACATTTTTTGTCTTTTACATTGGATTTGTGTGGTCGGGAATTATTGTTATTGGAAACACTACTTATTTACCACATTATAGCAAATACCTACACAAATTTAACCGCAAATACTTATACAAATTTAAATATTCTTATCTTCCCTGTAAGCGTATGGTTAAGTTTATGAAAATTTTTGGGAAAATGATCAAATCTGTCCATTGGATGCTTGAAGATTAGTTCAAATTTATTCAAAATTATCTGTCAATTTATAATGCTTTTGAAAACCAGCTGTTTAATAGGTGACAATAGTGTACGCTCCATACACTGCTTTAAAAATTGAATGAGGTAGTGTGAAATACATTGACTAAAATAATTTTTATTAGGAAATGTCTCCTAAGCCAGATCATTTAGCGGACTTTGCCTGAACCTAGTGGGTAAATGGTTTACAGCAAATAAAAAGTACGTCTCAATCACACACAACTCTCTGCAATAGCTCCGGTAACCCGATATTGGGCACAATGTGCAAATTTTACCATAGGAAACTTTCGGCGTAACACCGATGTCGATTATTAAAAAAAAAAATTCAACAAAAAACGATATGCTCATCAATTGGTTATAGGGTAGGATAGGATATTTATGTTTATCCCCGTAAATGGGAAAACCAAGGGGGTTAACACACAAGTAATCGTCAGATCACCTTGCATCGTCAAGCTATCGGAGCTATTTCAGTGTGTTGTGTGTGATAGAAACGTTTCTTTAATTTGGTAGAACCCACTAATCCGCTGGGTTCAGGCAATCTCCGTTAAGTGCCTTGCCCAAGGACACAACTGACTCGCTAGCGACAAGTTTTGAACCCACAACCATTCGGTTGAAAGGCGTCGCACTAAACCAGCAGACTAACTGGTCAGACCGTAAACATAGACATAAACACAGCTTATTATGGGTCCCATTTGAAAAAATGGGACACATATTGTTTTTGTCCGTTTTTTTTTTCTTTTTTTTTTTTTTTCTTTTTTTTTCGTCAAACGCTTGACAGGTATGGCTTGTGGCTCCGACATCTACTAGAAGGGATAATGGAATCGCAATGAAACTTAGTCATTTGTTAGACCACATGGTCTAGATGAGCAGAAACCAAAATTTTGGGTAATATACCTAGGGGAATTCCCCTGGGAGGTGAAAAACCAAAACGGTATTTTTTTCAAAAATTTTAGCTTTTTTGGGCATAGCGCATGAACGACTGCTCCAATTTTGATCATATTTGGTAAAATAGTAGTGTGTTAGCCTCTGCGTTACCAATTAGAAGAAACAAAATATTTACCTAGGAAAATACCCTAAAAATGAAGATATGTTTCTAAAGCAAGATTGTGACAGGCATGGATTGTGGCTCCGACATCTAACAGAAGGGATAATGGAATCCCAATGAAACTTCGTCATTTGTTAGACCACATGGTCTAAATATGCACAAACTAAAATTTTGGGTAATAAATACAGGGGAATTCCCTTGATACGGTAAAAACTTAAACGGTATTTTTTTCTAATTTTTTTAGCTTTTTCGGGCATAGCGCTTGAACGGCTGCTCCAATTTTAATCAAATTGTTGAAATGTAAGTAATTAGTCACTTATTTAACACCTAAAGAAAATAAAAAAAATCCCTTGGGAAATACCCAAAAAAATAGGATTTTGATCCTAAATCAGGATTGTGACAAGCATGCTGTTTCACCCCGACATTTACCAAAAGAAGTAATGGAATCGCGAATAAAATTTGACATTTGTTAGACAACATGGTCTAGATATGCAGAAATCAAAATTGTGGGTGATGAATTTAGGGAAATTCCCCTGAGACCTTAACAACCAAAGCGGTATTTTTTCTGAAAAAATAGCTTTTTACGGGATAGCGCTTGAACAGATTCTTCAATTTTAATCAGATTTGGTTGAATGTAAGTGCAATAGTGACTGATTTAACACTTAAAACAAATAAAAAAGATTACCTAATGAAATACCCTAAAAACTAAGATTTTTTCCTCAAATCATGATAGCAACATGCATGGCATGGCGCCCCGACATCTACCAGAAAAATTAATGGAATGGCAATAAGAAATTTGACATTTGTAAGAAAACATGGTCTAGATATGCAGAAACTATAATATTGGGTAATGAATTGTTATGGATTGGTTGGAGTAAGAGTTTTCAGTTTTAAAGTTGTTGTTTTCCTTTTATTGTTCACTACGTCTTAATTTTTCAAGCTTTTCCACTTGTTTTCATTTGCACTATTATCTTTACTTTGCACTTTTAATTGCTACTTAGCACTTTATCTATGACCAAGATGGTTTTAAGTTGCACCTCTTTAGGCGTTCTAGCCACCCGCACACACGGTTATCAATTGTCGGCACTAATTGTTTTTCAAGCTTTTACCGTTGTCCGGCCTAAACTATTTTGTCATGGCAGTTCTCGTTGTACCTTCCAACAAGTGCACAGTATTTTTCTTCTCCAAGCTTTGAGTATCGTGTTTGAGTATATTGAGTATTGTACGGCGTATTGAGTATTGGACGGAGTATTGTATGGTGTATTTAGTGGTATCGAGTATCACTATCAGTTAACGTTGTCGCAGTTTTTATTATTCTTTTATCTTTTACGTTTTATTAAATCGCCCTATCGTAATGGCGTATTATTTATAGTAGACTAAGGCAGACAGGTCTCACGATTGGCCGTTAGAACAGGGTTCTGGGACCACACTTATTCTAGGCGCAAAAGCCGTAACAAATTGGCGATCCTGCCAGGACCCTGTAATCGCTTAGTCTGTCTTAGTTTACCTTACAGTGAGAACTCGTTTTTATAGTTTTTAAAATTGACGTTCGTTATGTCTTTTAATTTATTTATGTCCCCGCCCGTATTTTCGCCCAAACAAGATCTTGTCGATTTTATAAGGGTGTTCAACTCTTATTGTGAGAGTGTGAAAGCAAACGATGAGGTTAAGCGTCACCTATTCCTTACCTCAATACCCGAAGAATTAAAATGGAAAATACAAGCAAAGGATGCTTGTATTTATGAACTACCATTTAAGACTTTGATCGAACGTGCTCTAAGCTTAAATGGTGGAAACACACAACGTGAATCTTTGCGAGCGGAGCTAATAAGGCGTTGTCAAATGCCACATGAAAGTAACGAACAGTTTGTATTCGCCGTAAAACACCTAGGGGGTCGTGCGTACTCTCTAGATGAGGAAGCACATCTCCGTAATGAAGTGACGTATATGGTGTTAATGAACGGCATACGCGACCGTGAGTTAGCAAAAACAATCCCGAGTAAAATAGATTTTTCCCGTGATTTCTGGGAAGCTGCTCAGCTAATGTTGCAAGCTACAACATCGCATTCACTAGAGGTAGCTCCTATTTCACCTCCATTTAGCTCCACATCGAAATCGGAAGGATCGATAGAAAGTGTCGCACACCAAAACGAAATAGTACAAGGGATACGGGCAATGAAAACGAGCATCGAAGGCCTACAACGCACATTCGTAGAATTCGGCGAGCGCGGGGCAAGGCAGCAATACCAGCCGATATTAAGTCGACCAAGAGAATATGGCTCAAACTTTGTCGAACGTGAGTGTTTTAGTTGTGGTGAACGTGGACACATTAGGCAATTCTGCCCTAATGTCCAGCGACAAGTCGACAGGATAAACGGGAAAGTACGTGTCTCTGCCAAGAGTAAAACTTTTACTGAACGTGCAATAACCCACAGGCCACAATGCGAGCGAAGGGGCACTGGAGTGGAGAATAATCAAAACACCGTAAGCAGAATTGAAGTCCCAGTCAAGCTTAAAAAAGTAGGTTGTACTAAACCGATTAAATTACATCGGTTTGCTAATATTCTCGTGAATGATGTTACAATCAGCGCTTTGGTTGATACTGGCTCGACAATCACGCTGATACGAAAAGACGTGCTGGACAAAATACAGCCGGGTACACGGCTTTTGGAATTGTCTCCAAATATCCGGTTTGTTGGCGCCAACGATAAACCGGTGGGAGTATTGGGAACTACATATACTATGCTCACTGTCGGTGGATTAAATGTTTCCATGAAAGTATACGTGTCCATAGATATCGCACACAAATTTATTTTGGGTTTAGATTTCCTGCAGAAAAACCAGTGTCGTTTATGTTACAGAACGAACGTTATGATGGCTGGCGACGCAAGCATCCCAATATTGAACAAATCTTTTATTCCTGAATGTCAGGAAATATACGTTGTGGAAAGTGTACAAGTCCCAGCTTTTACCGAATTGATAGTGAACTGCGCAATGGAGAACCACCCAGGTGACGACAATGTACCTGATTTTCCGGTGTTGGTTGAGCGATTAGATGGATTTGGTGCCAAGTATGGTTTATTACCGGGTAACGGGCTTACGGCAGTAAAAGCAGGCCGAGTACCCATAAAGGTTGCAAATTTTACGGACGAGACCATTTGTATACCGAGTGGTGTGCGACTTGCCGCAATGACACCGGTGTCTGCATTTGGAAACGTGCCTAACTTCTTGCCAGAAACTTGTGTAGCCTGGAGTGAACCGAAAATCCAGCATTCGAATCCGACACAGTCATCTTCGACCCAAAATATTTGCTCTATCTCTAACCAAGACAAGTGTGTTTTAGCGCAGAGTAAAACGAAAGATGTACGAGATAGTGTGAAGCTGGGTGGAACATTGACATCGCCACAAAAAGAACGAGTGTCTCAACTTTTGCAGAAGCACGAGCGGGCATTCTCCACGTCGTCATTTGACCTTGGTCAAACTCACTTGATGAAACATACTATCGATACCGGGAACGCCGAACCCATACGCCAATATCCGCGTCGTACGGCTTACAACACCAAACAGGAGATCGAAAAGATCATATCAGAGATGAAAGAACAGGACTTGATCCGGTCATCTACGTCACCATGGTCCAGTCCAATTGTTTTGGTTCGAAAAAAAACAGGTGAGCCGAGATTTTGTATTGATTATAGGCGGCTTAACGAGGTGTCAAAAAAGAATAGCTATCCCATACCCAGAATTGACGACAGTTTGGATGAGATGTCTGGGTCAGTATTCTTTTCAACACTTGATTTAAAATCGGGTTATTGGCAAATCCCTATGGATAAAGAATCTAGAGAGAAAACCGCCTTCGCAAGTCATGCCGGCCTGTTTGAATTTAATGTCATGCCAATGGGGCTTTCGAATTCTGCTGCTACATTTCAAAACCTAATGCGCATTGTGCTCAATGGGGTAGAATGGAACGGGGTACTAGCATATTTGGATGATATAATTGTCTATGGACGAAATTTTGAAGAGCATCTTCAACGTTTAGATGACGTATTTTGCCGCATAGAGAAAGCGGGGCTAACACTTAAACCGTCAAAGTGTAACCTCTTTGGAGAAAAGGTGGCGTTTTTGGGACATATCATCTCAAAAGATGGTGTATGTTGTGACCCGGCAAAGGTTGCTGCCGTAAGAGAATGGCCAACACCCAAAAACACAAAACAAGTACGACAATTTGTCGGACTTACCTCCTATTACCGGAAATTTGTCAAGGACTATGCACGAATTGCTTCGCCATTGCATAAATTAACCGGAGAAAAAACAAAAATTTCACTGGTCCGACGATTGTCAACAAGCATTCGTTGCTTTAAAAAACTCACTGATATCTGCTCCGGTTTTGCAGTACCCGAACTTTAAAGAACCTTTCGTTCTAGATACCGATGCTTCCGACTTCGCCATCGGTTGCGTAATTGGACAGGTGGTAGACGGCAAAGAACATGTGGTGGCTTATGGCAGCAGAACTCTAACAAAAGCCGAAAGGCACTATTCTACGACGAGAAAAGAGTTGCTTGCAGTCATATTTGCTACTAAACTATTTAAATGTTACCTCACAGGAAGCCCCTTTACATTGAGAACTGACCACGCATCACTTCGCTGGCTGTGGAAATCCCGGGAGTTATATGGACAATGTGCGCGATGGGTTGAACATTTAGCCCAATTTGATTTTGAGCTTGTCCATCGACCAGGATCAAAGCATGGTAATGCCGATGCATTAAGCAGACTTGAGGAAGATGACTTCCCTTACCGAGTGAGAGATATAAGCCCATATAAATCTGAAAAAGAGGTATGTAATATTAGTTTGCTACCAATTGTCGGAATATCAGTAAACGAAGTCCGAGACGCACAGCGTAACGATGACGACTTGGCGCATGTTTTCTCGTGGTTAGAGCGGGGTGTACGGCCAAAATTTCGGAAAGTGAAACGGCTCTCTCTGGAAACTCGACACTACTGGGCACAATTCCAAAGCTTAAGGTTAAAAAATGGACTTCTGTATTTGTCCGGCGAAACGGTCACCATTCCTGGTCCCCTGATTGACAAACTTGTCTTGCCGAGGTCTCTTAGAGGTGAATTGATCTTTTCGTTACACGACGACGCTCACGGAGGAGGTCACTTAGGCATGACCAAAACTGTGGCTAAAGTGGCTGAACGCTTCTATTGGTCTCGCTGGCGAGAAAGAAGTAGAAAGTTATTGTCGTCGATGCGTAAAGTGCAATCTGAATAAGAAACCAACAAAAACAATCCGAGCACCGTTGGTACCTTCACAGGAGACCGTCGCATTACAAAGAATTGAAATAGATGTCCTAGGACCATTGCCCATGACGACGTCTGGCTATCAGTTTATATTAGTGGCATGCGACATATTTACAAAATATGTCCGGGCTTGGCCCATGCGCAGACAAACTGCAAAAGAAACTGCAAGCCTTCTATATCACCGATGGTTCACCGTACACGGCGTGCCAGAGACTGTCCATTCGGACAGGGGTAGCAACTTTGAAAGCGAATTGTTCACCGAATTGGTCCGTTTGATGGGGAGTAAGAAAAGTAGAAGCACTGCTTATCATCCAGCCGGAAATGGCGGTGTCGAGCGAAATAATCGAACAATTATATCGATGCTACGAAATTATATACAAAAGGACGAAACGAGTTGGGACGAGGCATTATCTGCAATCGTTGCAGCATATAATGCAAGTAAACATGAAAGTACGGGTGTAGCACCACATCTTTTACTTACAGGGAGAACACTTCGCTTGCCGACCGACCTCTTGTGCTCCGACACTACGAGCGACAAGTTCAAAGGTCATTTGAGCCACTTAAACGGTCTGCAGGAACAGCTAAAGTTGGTGGAAGAAGTAGCGCGGGAGACCTTACAGGCACAACGGTTGAGCATGGAACGAAAATACAACGAAAAACAAAACGGTAACCATTTTGATAAAGGCGATACAGTTGTTCTTACAAATCCTGCTGTTCCAGTGGGGTAAGTGTAAAAAACTTCAATTTCCCTATAAAGGACCCTTTCAAGTCATCGAACGACAGGGCCCAGTTAATTATATCATACAGGACAATGCTGGAAAAATTCAAACCGTACATTTTAACCGCCTAAAAGCGACAAGTGGGAGAATTTAAACAACCGGGATGATGCACGACCCGAGACTGACCACACTGATGATAACAGCGTGTTCATAAGTCCGATGGGAATACAAAAACCAATGGTTGGCCATTGGATGGCCCCAGAGCAGGTCATGGAGCCTGTGTCGGAAGAGGCGAACACGAGATGCGACCGAGGAGAGCGAACGGACAACGAAGAGCAAATGAGCACACACCCACACCAATCACACACAATTGACAATGGACTGACACTACAACAAAGGCCAGATCGGCCAAAGCGAACACGGCGGAAGCCACGGTATTTCCACGATGAAATTTGTAACCTCCAGGAGGAGGTTGAATATAGTTGGGGGGGTGTTATGGATTGGTTGGAGTAAGAGTTTTCAGTTTTAAAGTTGTTGTTTTCCTTTTATTGTTCACTACGTCTTAATTTTTCAAGCTTTTCCACTTGTTTTCATTTGCACTATTATCTTTACTTTGCACTTTTAATTGCTACTTAGCACTTTATCTATGACCAAGATGGTTTTAAGTTGCACCTCTTTAGGCGTTCTAGCCACCCGCACACACGGTTATCAATTGTCGGCACTAATTGTTTTTCAAGCTTTTACCGTTGTCCGGCCTAAACTATTTTGTCATGGCAGTTCTCGTTGTACCTTCCAACAAGTGCACAGTATTTTTCTTCTCCAAGCTTTGAGTATCGTGTTTGAGTATATTGAGTATTGTACAGCGTATTGAGTATTGGACGGAGTATTGTATGGTGTATTTAGTGGTATCGAGTATCACTATCAGTTAACGTTGTCGCAGTTTTTATTATTCTTTTATCTTTTACGTTTTATTAAATCGCCCTATCGTAATGGCGTATTATTTATAGTAGACTAAGGCAGACAGGTCTCACGATTGGCCGTTAGAACAGGGTTCTGGGACCACACTTATTCTAGGCGCAAAAGCCGTAACAGAATCCAGGGGAATTCCCCTTATACGTTAAAAACCAAAACGTTTTTTTCTAATAAATTATCTTTTTGGGGTATAGCGCTTCAACGGCTGCTCTAATTTTGATCAGATTTGGTGAAATGTTAGACCATTAAACACTCTGAGTCAATTAATTAAAACAAAGAAAACATTTACTTAGGGTAATTCCTTTAAAAACGAAAATATGTTCTTGAATTGTGATTGTGACAGGCATGCCATATCGCACTGACATATCCAACTAGGAGTCGACAAAACTAAATAAAACTTTAAGAATTGTTACATAACATGACCCACATATGTAAAACAGAAACTTATCTACTAAACCCAGGGGAATTCCCTGAAACCATGAAATCGGGCTATTTTGGAAATTTAGCTTTATTTTACCACCACGCTTGAAAACAAGCTTTAATTTAAAACATTTGTGGTGAAATGTTCGTAAATTTCAGACGTTTATTCTTTTCTCATCTACACATGGAAAAGAAGTTTGGTCGGATAACTATGGGACCCATGCGTTTATGCTTGCAGAAACAAAGTACATACTCAGTGTATAAAATACAAATTGTGGTTAGGGACCCTGTAGCATGAATATATGACATACGACATGTGTTTTACAAATAGTGATGGTTAAACACGTGGTTGACACTCTCTAGTTGCTAAATGGAATTCCTATATTCTTCATCGCGAGCCAAATACGAATATGGGTTCCATCGACATGTTTGGTTCTGATGTAATTATAATAATGTCATACACGTCCTTGTTCACTAAAAAGAACTATGGAACACAGATGTTCAGGTGATGATTAATAGGAGTTTGTATTTTGAAAAAATGGGACACATATTGTTTTTGTCCGTTTTTTTTTCGTTTTTTTCGTTTTGTTTTTCGTCAAACGCTTGACAGACATGGCTTGTGGCCCCGACATCTACCAGAAGGGATAAGGGAATCGCAATGAAACTTTGCCATTTGTTAGGTCACATGGTCTAGATGAGCAGAAACCAAAATTTTGGGTAATATAATTAGGGGAATTCCCCTGGGAGGTAAAAATCCAAAACGGTATTTTTTTCAAAAATTTTAGCTTTTTTGGGCATAGCGCATGAACGGCTGCTCCAATTTTGATCAGATTTGGTAAAATAGCAACGTGTTAGCCACTGCGTTACCAATTAGAAGAAACAAAATATTAACCTAGGGAAATACCCTAAATATGAAGATATGTTTCTAAATCAAGATTGTGACAGGCATGGATTGTGGCTTCGACATCTATCAGAAAGGATAACGGAATCGCAATGAAACTACGTCATTTGTTAGACCACATGGTCTAGATGAGCAGAAACCAAAATTTTGGGTAATATACCTAGGGGAATTCCCCTGGGTGGTGAACAACCAAAACGGTATTTTTTTCAAAATTTTCAGCTTTTTTGGACATAGCGCCTGAACGGCTGCTCCAATTTTAATCAGATTTGGTGGAATGTAAGTAATTAGTCACTTATTCAACACCTAAAGAAAATAAAAAAAATATTTATGAAAATACCCCCAAAAATAGGTTTTTGTTCTCAAATCAGGATTGTGACAAGCATGCCATTTCACCTTGACATTTACCAAAAGGAGTAATGGAATCGCAAATAAAATTTTACATTTGTTAGACAACATGGTCTAGATGAGCAGAAATCAAAATTGTGGGTAATAAATTTAGGGAAATTCCCCTCGAGACCTTAAAAACCAAAACGGTATTTTTTTCTTAGAAAACAGCTATTTACGGGATAGCGCTTAAACAGATTCTTCAATTTTAATCAGATTTGGTGGAATGTAAGTGCATTAGTCACTGATTTAACACTTAAAACAAATAAAATAGATTACCTAATGAAATAGCCTAAAAAATAAGATTTTTTCCTCAAATCATGATAGCAACATATGCATGGCATGGCGCCCGACATCTACCAAAAAGAGTAATGGAATCGCAATAAAAATTTGACATTTGTAAGAGAACATGGTCTAAATATGCAGAAACTATACTTTTGGGTAATGAATCCAGGGGAATTCCCCTAAGACGTTAAAAACCAAAACGTTTTTCTAATATATTATATTTTTGGGGCATAGCGCTTGAACTAATTTTGATCAGATTTGGTGAAATGTTAGACCATTAAACACTCTTAGTCAATTTATCACAAGAAAGAAAACATTTACTCAGGGTAATTCCCTTAAAAACGAAAATACGATCTTGAATTATGAGTGTGACAGACATGCCATATCGCATTGACATATCCAACAAGGAGTCGACAAATCGGAATAAAACTTTAAGAATTGTTACATCACATAACCCACATATGTAAAACAGAAAATTATCTACTAAACCCAGGGGAATTCCCAAAAACCATGAAATCGGGGTCTTTTGAAAATTTAGCTCTATTTTACCACCACGCTTGAAAAGAAGCTTTAATTTAAAACATTTGTGGTGAAATGTCCGTAAATTTGAGACGTTTATTCTTTTGTCAACTACACATGGAAAAGAAGTTTGGTCTGATTACTATGTGACCCATGCGTTTATGCTTGCAGAAACAAAGTACATACTCAGTGTATAAAATACAAATTGTGGTTAGGGACACTGTAGCATGAATATATGGTAGCCTATACGACATGTGTTTTACAAATGCGGTGGTTAAACACGTGGTTAACACTCTCTAGTTAAATATCCTTTTTAGTTAGACTTTACACGGTAGACGGATAGCGGTTTTAGTTTTATTTTTCATATTTGACTCTGATAAGCGCAACGGTACAATTACAATAATAGATCAGCATAACCGGCTACGTAGTTTATAAATGGGGACGGGCTGTAGGGTACGTTAAAGGGGAACTGAAGTCAATTTTAAGAATATCTTAATTAATGGAAAAAATTACGCTGATTTCAAAAATTAAATCAGTTTCTTCCAATATTGTTTTGTTAAAGAGTTATGAGCAAAAATGCATTTCATTTTATGTTAGGGGATTTCCCGTATTACGTCATTGACGTTGTTGAGATTTCGTGCCTATATGCATTGTATACAATCATGTGCCAGTTTAGAGGTGAATTAGTAACAGAAGCGCCTGCAGGAGCGTTGTATTTTCGTTTTTTTATGGAGACTTAGCATAACACTTGTCATATAGCCTTACTGAACCAATGTACATGGTGACAGCTTACTTTAAGCGCGGTCATTAAGGCCTGCACGGTCCTGGACCTAAGCTGAATGCTGAGGTATACAGGTCTCGTATTTAAATGACTTTAGAATAATAAGTCTTAGCAATTTATATCATAAATCATAAAAGTGAAGACAGAACAAGAAAACTATAACAGAATGCATTAAAGGGGAACTGAAGTCAATTTTAAGAATATCTTAATTAATGGAAAAAACTACGCTGATTTCAAAAATTAAATCAGTTTCTTCCAATATTTTTTTGTTAAAGAGTTATGAGCAAAAATGCATTTCATTTTATGTTAGGGGATTTCCCGTATTACGTCATTGACGTTGTTGAGATTTCGTGCCTATATGCATTGTATACAATCATGTGCCAGTTTAGAGGTGAATTAGTAACAGAAGCGCCTGCAGGAGCGTTGTATTTTCGTTTTTTTATGGAGACTTAGCATAACACTTGTCATATAGCCTTACTGAACCAATGTACATGGTGACAGCTTACTTTAAGCGCGGTCATTAAGGCCTGCACGGTCCTGGACCTAAGCTGAATGCTGAGGTATACAGGTCTCGTATTTAAATGACTTTAGAATAATAAGTCTTAGCAATTTATATCATAAATCATAAAAGTGAAGACAGAACAAGAAAACTATAACAGAATGCATTAAACTGTAACTGCCAGCAATTTATATAAATAAACCAGCCATCAAATCAAAGATTAGACTATGCGGTGGGAACAGCCTATTTCTTTTCATGGTTTACATTGGCTGTTTGTATAATGTTTTGCTGTTGCGTATGTGGTGCATTTAATGTCTGCTGCTATTGAAACTGAGCATTAGCCTACTGGTTGAGAATACCACTTATTGCATAAACCAGTTAATCCACAGTTGAGTAGCCAATGTGTAGTATGACAATAAGTACACAGCAAGCACTCAGATAAGTAAGTGAAGAATATATATAATAGATCTGTACTTAACTACCCAAATTAAGTTAATAAGAATATACCACTTTTCCCAATTTAGTTCTTTTTATTAGATATTGTAAAATGCCTAAAGTTAAGCCACTGAGAAGGAAGGAAGAGTGATTGGAGCATATTGTTTTGCTCCGGGATGTACAAATTCCTATTACAGCACACGAAATTCCAATCCATCTGTGCTCTTCCATCGATTTCCTCACAACGACAAAAAACAGATGAAGCAATGGATACAACAATGCAAGCGTTCTAAACTACCTGGAAAAAGAACCGCAGTGTGTAGTGCACATATTTGTGACAAGGATTATCATAGTAAAATTGTATTTGACTCCACATGGAGTGGCCAAGATGATGAAAACAAACCACTTGGTGAAAAATACAGTTCCAACAGTTTTTAATTTTTCTGATTATGATTTTAAACATAGTGATCAACCCAGTACATCAAGTGCAACTTCAAGAACTTCTTTATCCAAGTAGATAATTGAAAAATAAGGGCTTTTAGTAGTGCAAGTCCAGTGTGGTGTTATTTTGTGTACAAATGCATGTACATTCATGCAGCATAAACATTCTTGCGGTGTGTCCATAAGAATACAGTTTTTGCAACGGCACCAAGTCATGTCAATAGGTAATGTTTCTAAATAAACATTTTCTTCTATAGGGCTTGCATCTTCAAAGATACTTTCAGACGTTTTCCTTGGTTTAAACGCATATGACTGAATTTGTGTTATTTTATTGTGTACAATAAAATTTCTTTCATCCATGCCAGAATGCTGAAAACTGTCATCCATTTTAGTGTTACAACATTAACTTAAATTTACTCTAGAAATGAAGAAAACAAAAGAAATTAGTTACAACTTCTATGCATATGACATGTATACCAAATCCCTCACACTTCTCAGTTTGTAGCCTAGGGGTTGATAATAACATTGCTAGTCTATATTGCAGATTATAGCTATATATTGAAAAGCAACAATCATGAAAGAAATAGGCTGTTCCCACCGCTTAGTCTGATCTTTGATTGATGGCTGGTTTATTTAGAACTATAAATTGCTGGCAGTTACAGTTTACTGCCTCCTGTTCTAGTTTTCTTGTTCTGTCTTCACTTCTATGATTTATGATATAAATTGCTAGGACTTATTATTCTAAAGTCATTTAAATACGAGACCTGTATACCTCAGCATTCAGCTTAGGTCCAGGATCGTGCAGGCCTGAATGAGCGCGCTTTAGGTAAGCTGTCACGCGCGTACATTGGTTCAGTTAGGCTATATGACAAGTGTTATGCTAAGTCTCCATAAAAAAACAAAAATACAACGCTCCTGCAGGCGCTTCTGTTACTAATTCACCTCTAAACTGGCACATGATTGGAGGAAGGCTTGTAACCACTTCGACTAGTCACGTCAGTCGTCAGGCGTCAGTGACGCCTTTAGTGTAATGTTGAAGCAAGACGTCAGCAACCGAAGCGTCATGCTGGCGAACCCGTCAGCAACCAAGCGTCAGGCTGGCGAACCCGTCAGCAACCGAAGCGTCAGGCTGGCGAACCCGTCAGCAACCGAAGCGTCAGGCTGGCGAACCCGTCAGCAACCAAGCGTCAGGCTGGCGAACCCGTCAGCAACCGAAGCGTCAGCATAGCGAACCCGTCAGCAACCGAAGCGTCAGGCTTAGCTGAGTAGGAAGCAACCAACATGTTAGCGAATGTCGGTAATTTACTAATTTGTATTTTGTACCGTGGATTGTTGGTGAAAGTAGTGTAGAAGATGAAAAGAGAGTACCAAGCTCAATAAAGTATTCTTAATTATCATTAAAATTATCTGTTTCATAATAATGTTAGATTATTCCCAACAATACTGGGATAAGTGCCAACCCATCATTCTTATTTATTAGATTAAGTATTTAATACATATCATATCTTATAACACAAGGAGTGTGAATAGCGTGGCAAGGCAGCAGAGATGTGTTGTATTGTCAACTGCATGTAATCGCTTTTACTTTATCACCTGACCTGCTGCCCAGTCTAATTTCAGTTAACACAACTAGTGTACTTATATATATACATTCGACTTGCAATATGTAGAATCGAATTATTTATTTTATTACCTAGTGCTTCGTTGTAGGTATGATGTTCTATCTATACTTTTACATATCGATTTAAAACAAGGTATATTTAGGTCCAGCATATCAAACAAATTTGATTTTGTGGCAAGAGTGACATGGTGATGCTGGTGCCACAAATGACAGCAGGTCCATGTATGCTGTAAGGAATTATTTCTTTAAGGTTTGTGGAACACACATATATATGTCATAATATGTGTGTGTGATTTCCGCTAAAAGCAATTTAGTATTACATTTTCTTTTCACTAGGAGGCAGCAAAGTCATCAACAAACAACAGCCAAAACTGAACAGACAGACCACTTGCCCCTCACCCATAAGCAACACAGTTTTCTGTATGATTTATTGTGGCGAAATTTGCATTGTGCACACTTCCATTTAATAAACATATTTTAATAAAATACTTGACATGTACGTTACCTATTTGGCAAAAGGGTGAGCAACCAGGTGTTGGGCAGAATTAAAAATTAAGTCCAACATTTAAATAAAAGTTAGGCACTGGTGCACATGACATTACTTTAATGCACAAACTGCATCAATAGTCTTCATCATCTTTTCATTTTCTTGTGCAATCAGTGCTCTATCCTTCCCCTGACAGAAGTTTGCACATTTTCTCCCATTTCTCCCCCTCTTCTTTAGCTGGAAACCAAAAAATATATGTGATTAAAGCAACACAAAAAATGTTTAATTAAAGCAAGAGCATTTTTCTATGTTGTGTACCTTCTAGCTGTCTCCTTTTTGTTCGACCCTATTGACCTGCATCAACAAAAACTTTATAAAAAAGATATAAACTCTGACTGCCCAAACAAATCATTAACTGACACTCCAGCCAACTACTGAGGCTCATTTACTGTTCCCTCATTCTCATCACAAGCTTTTGCCTCTGTACCTAAATTTATAAATACTTAGCTGCCTTCTCAAGAAGATTGCTTATTGAATGTTAGGTTATGATTATAAACATATTCAAAACACTAGATAATATACGGGTAGTATAACTATTTACTTTAGTAAATAAATATAATAGGAGTGAATAAAACTTACCAATGGATTTTAAAATATCATTGGCCTGTTTGGTCATTTCTGATGGGCCAGCCCTCATCTTCATTCACCGGTGGAAATGGGGGTTCACTGCTAAAAAATTGTTCAGTGGCTGCAGTTAAAGGTTCAGAATCCATGGAGATATATTCAACACCTCCACTCGCACATGCCTAGAAAATTAAATTTGTGCAAACTGTTAATCTTTTACAGTACTATTAAAGAAGTAACAATATTTAATGGTAAGAAATGCAGGCACTAATAAAAGGCACTTTTTCAATATTCTAAAAAACATGGCACAACTTCCAGCACTTTTTCCAACATCCTAACTTTTTCCAACATCCAAACAGTTTTTACAGTCTCGGAAAAAGAACCTGAAAATGTGTCGCATCGGGGTAGTCGTACAATACCCTTACCAAATAGCTGTAATCCATAAGTACATGTTGCTGTATTTTAAATTGCTGGACTAAAACAGTACCCTGGTACCATATTTTATAAAACTAACCTACCTTCTTGATGCAAATATCCAGTTCATTGCATCAAAAAATGGCCAAGCTAGAGCTTTTTGGGATGCTGCACCAGATTTGTTTAATCCGCCACAGAATTCATGATACATTTCCTTGAGTTTCTTCCATTTGTTTTTGATTTGCGAACAGGAAGTTTAAAGTTCATAATGTACATTCTTAGTGTTGTCTTCTCGGTATTGTATGGAACCGCTCACTTACACACACAAAAATACAATTATTTTGGATTCGAATCTCTCAGGATCGTGAATTTAACTACAACAAACTAATGAGGTAAACATTAATAAAAACTATTCAAGAATAGGATTCGAAAATACTGTTGTAGAAATGTTACAGAATAGTGTAACTTTCCGGGCTCAATCTATTACTATTTCAAATCTCTGTCACTCTTAACTAGCACTGACGCTTTGGTTGCTGACGGGTTCGCCAGCCTGACGCTTCGGTTGCTGACGAGTTCGCCAGCCTGACGCTTGGTTGCTGACGAGTTCGCCAGCCTGACGCTTGGTTGCTGACGGGTTCGCCAGCCTGACGCTTCGGTTGCTGACGCCTCGCTTCAACATTACACTAAAGGCGTCACCGACGCCTGACGACTGACGTGACTAGTCAAAGTGGCTCGCACCGTTGTTGCATGATTGTGTACAATGCATATAGGCACGAAATCTCAACAACGTCAATGACGTAATACGGGAAATCCCCTAACATAAAATGAAATGCATTTTTGCTCATAACTCTTTAACAAAAAAATATTGGAAGAAACTGATTTAATTTTTGAAATCAGCGTAGTTTTTTCCATTTATTAAGATATTCTTAAAATTGACTTCAGTTCCCCTTTAAACTGTAACTGCCAGCAATTTATATAAATAAACCAGCCATCAATCAAAGATTAGACTATGCGGTGGGAACAGCCTATTTCTTTCATGGTTTACATTGGCTGTTTGTATAATGTTTTGCTGTTGCGTATGTGGTGCATTTAATGTCTGCTGCTATTGAAACTGAGCATTAGCCTACTGGTTGAGAATACCACTTATTGCATAAACCAGTTAATCCACAGTTGAGTAGCCAATGTGTAGTATGACAATAAGTACACAGCAAGCACTCAGATAAGTAAGTGAAGAATATATATAATAGATCTGTACTTAACTACCCAAATAAGTTAATAAGAATATACCACTTTTCCAATTTAGTTCTTTTTATTAGATATTGTAAAATGCCTAAAGTTAAGCCACTGAGAAGGAAGGAAGAGTGATTGGAGCATATTGTTTTGCTCCGGGATGTACAAATTCCTATTACAGCACACGAAATTCCAATCCACCTGTGCTCTTCCATCGATTTCCTCACAACGACAAAAAACAGATTAAGCAATGGATACAACAATGCAAGCGTTCTAAACTACCTGGAAAAAGAACCGCAGGTGTGTAGTGCACATATTTGTGACAAGGATTATCATAGTAAAATTGTATTTGACTCCAATGGAGTGGCCAAGATGATGAAAACAAACCACTTGGTGAAAAATACAGTTCCAACAGTTTTTAATTTTTCTGATTATGATTTTAAACATAGTGATCAACCCAGTACATCAAGTGCAACTTCAAGAACTTCTTTATCCAAGTAGATAATTGAAAAATAAGGGCTTTTAGTAGTGCAAGTCCAGTGTGGTGTTATTTTGTGTACAAATGCATGTACATTCATGCAGCATAAACATTCTTGCGGTGTGTCCATAAGAATACAGTTTTTGCAACGGCACCAAGTCATGTCAATAGGTAATGTTTCTAAATAAACATTTTCTTCTATAGGGCTTGCATCTTCAAAGATACTTTCAGACGTTTTCCTTGGTTTAAACGCATATGACTGAATTTGTGTTGTACAATAAAATTTCTTTCATCCATGCCAGAATGCTGAAAACTGTCATCCATTTTAGTGTTACAACATTAACTTAAATTTACTCTAGAAATGAAGAAAACAAAAGAAATTAGTTACAACTTCTATGCATATGTATACCAAATCCCTCACACTTCTCAGTTTGTAGCCTAGGGGTTGATAATAACATTGCTAGTCTATATTGCAGATTATAGCTATATATTGAAAAGCAACAATCATGAAAGAAATAGGCTGTTCCCACCTGCATAGTCTTGATCTTTGATTGATGGCTGGTTTATTTAGAACTATAAATTGCTGGCAGTTACAGTTTACTGCCTCCTGTTCTAGTTTTCTTGTTCTGTCTTCACTTCTATGATTTATGATATAAATTGCTAGGACTTATTATTCTAAAGTCATTTAAATACGAGACCTGTATACCTCAGCATTCAGCTTAGGTCCAGGATCGTGCAGGCCTGAATGAGCGCGCTTTAGGTAAGCTGTCACGCGCGTACATTAGGTTCAGTTAGGCTATATGACAAGTGTTATGCTAAGTCTCCATAAAAAAACAAAAATACAACGCTCCTGCAGGCGCTTCTGTTACTAATTCACCTCTAAACTGGCACATGATTGTGTACAATGCATATAGGCACGAAATCTCAACAACGTCATTGACGTAATACGGGAAATCCCCTAACATAAAATGAAATGCATTTTTGCTCATAACTCTTTAACAAAAAAATATTGGAAGAAACTGATTTGATTTTTGAAATCAGCGTAGTTTTTTCCATTTATTAAGATATTCTTAAAATTGACTTCAGTTCCCCTTTAAGCGTATACCCGCCCTGGAGGCCACAAGAGCCTCGGCTATACAGACTGTGGATTTGGAAACACAGTACTGTAAGCCTAGATCTCTAGGTCTGTGTGTCTGTCTATCTGACGAAATGAGGTCTTTTATATGCGATTTGGCAACAAGGAAAATATATATGCGATGCAGAATATCTAAAACACGCACAATAGATTATTTTTGCGCTCGATACAATGGAAATTAATTGCGCGCTAGATTTTCGACGTTTTCGCAGGTCACGTTGATCGCATTGTGAATTTAGACAGCCTTTGGTCTTTTTAGAGATTCCTTTGTTTCTTGGAATTTTCTTGGAACGAGTCGCCAGTAGCCAATTATGTCGATACGACAAAATTGTTTAAAATTGTAATAAATTGAAAGGGGTCGCGAGCTTAAAAGTTTGGGAAGCCCTGGTCTAAACCGTTTTGTTTCAATCATTGTGAGACAACTTGGTGAATTCCCTAAACTCGGTTCACCCAAAAAAAGAAACCATAGAGTCATAGAGAGAGATGACAAATAAAATGGGTTGTTTGAAAAACAAGATGTTTTAAAAAAATGTATTAATTTCGAAGTATTTTATATTTATTTTGGCAAACAATCTTACTTTTATACAATATTAACAGTATAAATCTTCTTTTCTGCAGTCCCATGCACTAAAAGTAGAAAAATTGATTATTTAAACAGTGATAAATAATTAGGTGTGGATAGGATACTGGCAATGGAAATATGCTTAAAAAGTAACTAAAAATATTAAAGCTGTGAGATGTCAGACTAACCATGGGTAAGCAGTGTACTGTTGTTTTAAGTTAAAATTTGCAATGGGTCTCAAATAATATAGTAACAATTTTGCCGGAACTACAAACACAAATCAGCTAGCTATAAATCGGCTAGCTTACTAGCCCTATAAACACAGTCTGCCTGTGAGTCCGCCAGTATGTGTGTTGATATTGTCTTGTACTTATTTTTTATTTTCCAACAGATAAATCTTTTCTGGTCGGCAGAGTTTACCAGGCAGAAGACATTTTCCTTTCTGAGGATGATTTAAACAACCCCCTGGGTGGGGGTGGGTTTGGGGTGGTTGTGCGCGCCTTCACCCCCCACCCTTGGGGTTGTTGCAGTCAAATGCCTGGACTTCACAGCTGGTGGAACGATGCCGGTAGAAGAGTTGATACAAAAGTAATATAGGCCTATACTATTTGATTTTACATCAGAAAATAAGAGTTAATTACTAACAAACCACTAGTATAGTTTTATGTATAAATAGTTAAATAAAAATTAGATCCAACAAATTAATAATTAAAATATTGGTATAAATTGGGATTATTTTTTCTCTGTGTGTGGGATAATAAAAGATATAATAACATGTTAATCGTAAGGTTACTTTTTGTGAAAACACAATATGGTTACAAAATGGTATTGTGGTGTGTTGTATATTTGTTACATTAGTGGGGTTGTATGTATTTATGAAAGCATTATTGGGCCCAAATAGATTTTAATTATATTATTGTAGTCAACTGGTTGTATAAAATTGTATTTTGTAGAATGCCTTATGAAGCAAAGAATATGCACATGTTAAACCATACCAACATTGTGCGCATGCATGGATTTACAACATGGCCAGGCTACTTTGGTATCATACAGGATTACATGCCAGTTGGTAACTTGGAGAGCTTATTAGAAAACACCAAACCATCACTTACCATGCGTTTGAGGATAGCACTTGATATCTCTAATGCTCTTTGTTACTTGCATGGTTTCGATACAGTCAACAAGATTGTACATGGGGATATAAAACCCAAAAATATTTTATTAGATGACGGCCTTCGGGCCAAATTAATTGATTTTGGAACAATCCAAATCATTGCGCACACCACTACACGAAAAACGTTATCGACTAAACTGGGTCGTCAAAACAGTTGCAATGCGTATTCTTTGCACTACTGTTGCCCAGAGTTTTTGAAGAATCCATTTAACAGTCGAAAATCTTCTCAAGATGTTTATAGCTTTGGAATGGTGGTGTATCACATACTTACCCGAAAGGTTCCATTTGGTGAATTTCACGATGAACATTATGTTAAAGAAGCAATTATAGGTAAACAGCGACCTTCACTTAATAAAGACGCTCTACAAAATTGCAAAAGTAGTGAAAAGAATTTGTATTACTGCTTGCAGGATGTTATGAAACAATGTTGGAGTCATGTTCCTAGTGAGAGGCCCAAAATATCTGTAGTAAGAGAACAACTTCAGAAAGCCCTTTTTGCTGATAACCACTGTAGAAACCTTGGACTGGAAATGGCTGAAGACGCTGTGTATTTGTTAAAACAGTTAAATGTTAAACTGGAACCATTAAAACAGATAAAAAAAGAAAAAACACTGAAAGACTTTACTACAAAATGTGCCAAAACCTTTGCGAATACGTCATTAATATCTTCTGATGTACAGCGTTCGTGTAGTTCAACGTTTTCTGATACTGATAATATGTCCCCGAAATTAGGTTATCAATGTGAAACCACAGTAAACACTGAAAGTTCAAGCCTTGACAAAGTTGGTGATCCGATTGTTTCAGATGTTCCGATACAAAGAGTACATTTTGTAAGTCCGAAAGTGGAAAAGGATAAAGATAGAACGGAGCAAGTGAAACCAATAATCCGTATAAATAGTGAACCAAAAAGCCCGGATAGCAGTGGCAGTAAATCTGAATATCTTTTCACAAGCAAAGATTCTTCCCAAATGACTTTGGAATCATATCCAACGTTTTCATCTCCTGAACCTTGCAACAAGGATTACAAACCAAGTACAGTTAGTAAGTTCAATTGTTTTTAGAAAGCTAGAATTCAACCTGATTAATAATTAAAAAACAGCCTCATTTTAATAAAAAAATGACTATTGCGTTATTTTCAAAACAACAATCTTGTTTCAAATACTAATATCTAATGTCTCAGGTGATCTTGGTTATACCAACACATGTACGGCTGAAAAATCTAGACTTGGATCTTTGACTGAGACGATGACAATAGATGATGATCTTAATCATGTATTTGCTGTGAGCCCAAATACGTTTTTACTAGGTTGGTGATGTTCTATCAATTTTGGCGTTTTCTTACATGGTAAAAAGTCAGCACTTTTTTATACAAACTATCCTAGAACAAGTCCTGCTATCGAGAAAAATGTAAAAAAAAGTTGTCCATTTTTCAGCATTTTTGGCATTATCGAAGGGTAAAGGTGTGTAACATAATTCAGAAAAATTCTAATTAAACCGCAGAAAATCCCCAAAACTAAAATATGTATAAGCAATTATAAAGACACCGGCCCGTTGGTCTAACGGTTAAGTGCATCGCCTTTTAATTGAAAGGTTGCAGGGCGAAACTGGTCGCTAGCTAGTCAGTTGTGTTCTTGGGCAAAGCACTTTACGGACATTGCCTAAACCCAGCAGATTAATGGGTTCTACCAAATTAAAGGAACGTGTCAATCATATACAACACAGTGCAATAGCTCCGGCAACCCGACGATGGGCGCAAGGTGATCTGACGATTTCCTGTGTGGTAGCCCCCTTGGTTTTCCAATTCACTGGGATAAAGATGAATATCCTATCCTATCCTATTATTATGCATATAAAAGAGCTGGAAAACCAAATCCAAACTATTACCTAAAATAAATACAAATCGGTAGTGAATTTCAATGCAAACAAAAACCAGAGTTGCTTATCACGAGCGTGGCACAAAAGTAAAACCAATATTGCTTTTTTAGAATTGGACAGGAATTTATAATTACATAAGCAAACTTTTAACACAGGTTCCTCATATAATAAATATAACATTGGGAAATTGGTAATTGGCGTATAAATTTAAAAATATATATTTCTAGATGATGCAGGTACGTGCATGGAGAAAGCGCTCTATGATGAAGCAATTGAACTTCTAAAGAAATATAAAGTTGAAGATGGCAATGAACTGGAACAAATTTATGTGGATATGAAACTGGCTTTTTGCTATTTTAAACAAATGAACCTAGAAGAAGGAAACCGCATTTTCGAAGAAGCTTTCAAGAAATTAGGCGAGATTACACCATCCAAAAAATTAGCGGCTGTTCTTTATGACATTGCTGAAATGTATAGAACAAAAGGCATGGAGTCTAGAGCCATGTTTCTGTACTCTTCAGTTATGCAGGTATGTTCCAAACAAGATTGGTCTAATGTCAACCTTGCAGTTTTAAATAACTGCTTGAATGGAATGATGCGCAATGATCAGCAGCTAAACGATGGAACTCCTGCAAAAAAGAAAAATATCGAAATCTTTCGGGGTATGTTGCATAAACTTAGTGGGATAACAGATAAACATGGGAAAATTCCTGAAGCTTTATGTTTGGGTTATTATTACCTCGGTCGGTGCTACTCCCAGCGAGATGATGGTAAATCATCGTCACATTATAACAAGCGTGCGGTGCAAGCGATGCAAACAGCCTACCCCGATTCCTACAAGAAATTTTACATGGTTAGTTATGCAATGCACAATCTGGCAGTAAACCAAGAAAAAATCGGGCGAAACGAAGACGCACTGCGGTATTTTCAAAAAGCTATTCAATACATGAAAGAAGCTACAAACTGGGACTCCATTGAGGAAAGAGACAAAGAAATGGAACATACCTTGAGGTGTCAGAATTCTCTTCGATGTAAAATGGGATTGCAACCAGAGATATGATTAAGTGCATCGAACTCTCTCGGAAATTACTAACCTCGCGCCTACCGTCAGGTTACTGGAGCTTTTTCAGTGTGTTGTGTTTATGAACACTTTCTTTAATTTGGTATAGAACCTATTAATTTGCTGTGTTCAGGCAATGTCCATTAAATGCATTGCCCAAGGACAAAACCGGCTCGCTAAATCTCTCGATAAAAACCAGTACTGACTGTATACTTCTGAAATAAAGGCAGCAATTTAAGTTTTGCAATTGATGTGGCTTATTTTAGTATTCAGTTTTTGGCTTACTTACCAGCAATAAGTAAGTCAATCACCCATGAGAATTGCTGATTTTACAAAATAATAGTGTAGATCTATTTGATTAATTTATTATTACTTTTAATATTTTTTTACATTTTAACTTTGTGATGCACTTCAATTATGCCTTTTAACGAATCACCTTTCTTCATTGCAGTTTTATCGTGCTGTAATTTTATAACTATTTGCGCTAGTTTTAGATATATACTTTATAGAATATAATAACATGAACAAAACTGTTTTTGCGTGTATAGTTTGCGTATACCCAATTAATAGACCTCTCTATGCACGGCAGGGTGTAACGAGTATCAATGGTGGTAATTCCCCAATGTTTATTCGGTTGGAAGCAACATGCTATGCTGCGCGCCGGTGTTCTCGTTTAGCTGTCCAAGCAAGCTAACTACCTTTTTTTTAAATCTGCAACCCTTTATGCTTTTAATAAAGCATTGTTTATAACAAATGTAAGACAGGTATTTTTTTTCAAACCAGCGAAAGTTTCCTAATCAATTTGTGCTTTAATATGGACTATTAAATATTTGGTCTTTTTGAAAAGATTTGTGTATATAGTTTATGATAAAGTTGCTCACCATGCATATAATGGGTCAATAAGATAAATTTGGTGGGCGTAGCGCTGAGAGGCGGTTTATATTAAAGCATTTCTATAAGAGGTAACTTGGTAAAGCTGTTGATTCACCCGGTACCGTAGAAAACCCACACGTTGTAATCTCTGTTTGTATGTGTCATGAAAACGACAATCAAGATAACATCATTTATATAAATGGAGAAGTAATGACCAGCAATGCACCAAATACACCTTCTTTATTAGTACTGGTAGCTTGGTGGGTAGCATGTCTGTGGTGAATCGATGCTTTCGGGAAATAATATAATTTTCATGTATAATGAACACGTATACTGTTTGTAGAACCCGTATGTGAACGACGTATATCTAACATGTCATTTGCGTCGTATTTACGACAACTAAACCGCCTTTTGTACTTAAAACACCAGTCGTTATCCCAATTAAAATGGGCGTCGAAATGTCTCCCCACTTTGCTATATATTGCCGTGTATGTAAACGTACAAAATATTGCCACCATAACCGCGTTACTATGCGCTGCATTCTCAGCAATAGAATGCAGCTTACAGAATAAAATACTGCCTTGCGTCTAAAGTCTATATTCTGATTTTATGCTGTAAGTTATCGGAGTCAGAAATCAGACAAGCACCGACTTTACAAACTGGAAAGGACAGCCTAAAGTGACCTTTTGGTTTAGCGACTAGCGGCCAAATGCACTTGCCCCTATAGATTTAAGGAAAAGAAAAGTAGGGGTGCTAAATTGGTGACCCCGACGTGATATGAACGCGCAACCTTACCGAAGAAAAGTGTATAACCGAAGAAGCTTCATTTCGAAGTTGTTAAAGAACTAAAAAACTCGCTTATAGAGAAAGAAACTTGAAGTTACCGCCTAGAACTGTTTATAGAAGAAACCGCCTGAAGTGTTTTGTCATCATCAACTGAAGTCAGCGACGTATATTGTTCAAGATTAAGAACTGTCTAAATCACCCGATTGAGCCAAGACCTCGACAGGAATCTGCGTGAACAATCAGAAGAAGTCGTTTTCTACAGCCCAAGTGAAGATTCGCCGTGGAAATCCCGACGAACGAAGAAAGAAAAATTCTTTTACGATCAGGAGTTTATTTTTGTTTGTTTTTTTAAATCATTTTAATAATAGTTTTTAGTTTTTTTAATTTTTTTTTGTTTCTGCCTATTTCAAATACTTATTGCTAAGTAACTGTGTGTGCTTGATAACTGCAATCCAGAGCCACCTGGTTAATTTTATTTGACTTCCAAAGAATTCGTAGTCCTAGGTTGGTTATTAAATACTTGGATAACTACAATGATGCATAATAGCGGTGTCTCATTTTACAGGTTTGCAGACAGAAAGAACCAAACCCGACCATCATCCACAAGTGCACGAACACCAGTTCTCAGAAAATGGTTAGTGGCGCTTGCGATATTTTGTCATATGACCCTATACGTCCATACAGCAACCGACTAAACAGTAAATCAGGCGCGTCTATGTCTAATTTTCGTCTGTCGTGTGAGGTTAAAGTTGACTCGCCGTTTAAATCACGCTTTCGTTGCCACTTTGGCATAAATGGTCGTCAAAAAGTCCGAAAATTAAATAGTTGTAAGCGTAAACGCTTTAATATACCGTTTTCAAAACGAGTGTCGAAATCCGCTCCTCCCAGGTCGTTCTTTGTCGCAGACTATAAAACTGGTACGCGCTATTTTGTGGATGAAAGTGAGGAATGTTCTGTTCTACCTCCAATGGATAATGTCAGTTCATTATTTAACTCCGGAAATTGTTCATCTACGTTAAATGACACTAATATCAAAGTGTCTGGTAAAGAAACTGTTTTTATAAGTTTTAATGGCGTCGGTAAATTTCGTTGGAGTTTTCGCGTTGGAAATGTACTGCATCCCGTAATTGGTAGGGATTTCTTGCAGTATTTTGGTTTTAAAGTAGATGCGCGAAATTGTCGTCTTGTTAAAGTTCCTACTTATAAACGTGTGTCTGACATACGTTTCCAAAGCAAGCGCAACTTAGCTTTTGTATATGGAATATGTGCCCGCAATTATAACGCCAGTTTTCGTCCTTCGCTCTCCAGGGTTGTTCCTTGTGTAGAAAATGGTGAGACTTGCCGTCTAAGTGCGTCGAATTGTCCGAAGTCGTTTCCTATAGTTAAGTCCGTTTGTACAAACGCTGCAGAGGTTATTAAATTAGCTACGGCTGTTCTTCCAGTTTGCAAAGCGTCGTTGCAATTTAAGCATAATAGTATAAAAGATCGTACTGGCCAAAACGAATCGCCTGTAGCACCACCCATTCCCACACGCGTGGCGTATCCTCCACCTGTTCCACAACAGGCAATGACGCCACCGCCAATTCCACGTCGAGTTACACGGTCTGTGTATAGAACCTATACGGTGCCAAGTTTGATCGAACGTATTGCCGTAGTTTCATAGTTGGTAAGAGCGCTGCGTTATGTGTCACTGACTATTAACATGTCTAATATTGGTCGTTATTACCTTTCGCCACCTTTATGTCTATATTTTGTTGCCCTATCGCACTGCGAGGCTATTTGTTTATATTTTATTTTCCCGCTAATCAGCGAAGATATATGCTACTAATTTTAATTGCTTGGTTGGCGAAAGAATGGTCTCATGGGGTCATGTGATACAATTCGCGGCGTTGCTGCCTTAATTGTGAGATGGCACAATTTCGATTAAAAATACACAACAGTTATACACGCACTCACATACAATGCACCAGTTTGTTATGCATAATTGTGTAGCCTGGCGTTTAATTGCCCAACCACGGTCTATTAGTTTTTGCAGGTTCGAATTAATTCTACGTGGTGCTGTGAAAGGCGATCAAGAATTTTCCCTCAACATCGAATCTCACCACAACGAGAATAGGCATAATACTTTGTTTAAAAATGCCTGGAAAAAGGGAGATATGTGGTGAATCGATGCTTTCGGGAAATAATATAATTTTCATGTATAATGAACACGTATACTGTTTGTAGAACCCGTATGTGAACGACGTATATCTAACATGTCATTTGCGTCGTATTTACGACAACTAAACCGCCTTTTGTACTTAAAACACCAGTCGTTATCCCAATTAAAATGGGCGTCGAAATGTCTCCCCACTTTGCTATATATTGCCGTGTATGTAAACGTACAAAATATTGCCACCATAACCGCGTTACTATGCGCTGCATTCTCAGCAATAGAATGCAGCTTACAGAATAAAATACTGCCTTGCGTCTAAAGTCTATATTCTGATTTTATGCTGTAAGTTATCGGAGTCAGAAATCAGACAAGCACCGACTTTACAAACTGGAAAGGACAGCCTAAAGTGACCTTTTGGTTTAGCGACTAGCGGCCAAATGCACTTGCCCCTATAGATTTAAGGAAAAGAAAAGTAGGGGTGCTAAATGTCCATCGAAGGTTTACGATTCGTAATTCGTCGGATATTTGGTGGCTCTTGGGCGAAAATTTAGACGATATCACGTGCAACCAATGTAGTGAGTAGTGACTTATTCTAAAATTACAGGAATGTCTTAATTATGGGTCCCATTTGAAAAATTGGGACACATATTGTTTTTGTCCGTTTTTTTTTTTCTTTTTTTTTTTTTTTTTTTTTTCTTTTTTTTTGTCAAACGCTTGACAGGCATGGCATGTCGCCCCGACATCTACCAGAAGGAAAAATGGAATCGCAATGAGACTTTGCCATTTGTTAGACAACATGGTCTAGATGAACAGAAACTAAAAGTTTGGGAGATAAAACCAGGGGAATTCCCCTGGAACGTTAAAAACCAAAACGGTATTTTTTTCTAAAAAACTAGCTTTTTGGGGCATAGCGCTTGAACGGCAGCTCCAATTTGAATCAGATTTGGTAAAATGTAAGTGCATTAGTAACTGATTTAACACTTGAAAGAAATAAAAAAATTACCTAGGGAAATACCCTAAAAAATAACATTTTGTTTTCAAGTCATGATTGTGACAAGCACGCCATGTCGCCCCGACATCTACCGGAAGGAAAAATGAAATCGCAATTAAACTTTGGTATTTGTTACACAACATGGTCTAGATGAACAGAAACCAAAAGTTTGGGGGATAAATTCAGGGGAATTCCCCGGGGGCGTTAAACACCAAAAACGGTATTTTTTTTTAAAAAAGTAGCTTTTTTGGGCATGGCGCTGGAACGGCTGCTTCAATCTGATTCAGATTTTGTGGAATGTAAGTGCATTACCTACTAATTTAACAATTAGAAAAAATAAAAAAAAATTATCTAGGAAAATACCCTAAAAAAACATTTTGTTCTCAAATTATGTTTGTGACAGGCATGGCATAACGCCCTGACATCTACCAAAGGAATAATAGAATAGTAACAAAACTTGGTTATATGTTAGACAACATGGTCTAAATACGCAGTAAAAAAATTGTGGGTGATAAATCTAGGGGAATTCCCCTGAGACGTTAAAATCCAAAACGGTTATTTTTCTAAAAAATTAGCTTTTCGGGCCATAGCGTTTGAACGGCTGCTCTAATTTTGATCAGATTTAGTGGAATGCTGAATCGTTAGCCACCCTATGTCAATTAAAAGAAAGAAAACATTTACTTAGGGTAACTCCCTTAAAAACGAAGATAGGTTCCTGACTCAGCACATTGCACTGACATCTTCAACAAGGATTCGTCAAATTGAATTAAAACTTTAAGAATTGTTAGATAACATGACCCACATATGTAAAAACAGAAACTTATGTACTAAGCCCATGGGAAATTCCCCGAAGCCATCAAAAACTAAATCGGGCTGTTTTAGGAATTTAGCTTCATTTCACTACAGCGCTTGAAAAGAAGCTTTAATTTAAAACATTTGTGTTGAAATGTTCGTAAATCTAAAACGATTGTTCTTTTTTTACCTACACCTGGAGAAGAAGTTTGGTTTGATAACTTTGGGACCCATGCGTTTATGCTTGCAGAAACAAAAACTACATACTCATTGTATAAGAAACAAAATGTGGTTAGGGACCCTGTAGCAGTAGCATGAATATATGGCATACAACATGTGTTTTACAAATAGTGGTGGTTAAACACGTGGTTGACACTCTCTAGTTATTTCTAACATTCCTAAAAACCTTGATAGCCCGACGGTAGGCTTGACATAAGTTTACGTTTACCTGTGTGATAACCCAAATCCTCTTTCCCGTTTACTGCGAAAAAACTAAAATATCCAAAAAATAATTTAAAACAAAATTAAAAGAAATCCCCATGCATATGTATTACGACTAACAACCGAAGCCAGTATCACACTTCCATAGCTAGGCGTATATAGCCTACCAAAGTAATTATTTCTGTGACTTTTAATGAAACACTAGATAAACATTAACAATCTTCGTGTTCATGCACAACGGACTGCAATCAAAGAGTCTCAAACCCTTGCATAAGAGGTGTTTACTGGTTGAAGACAACCCGCTCATCCATGCACTTTTTTTCGAAGAGAAAAATACATGATTTATCTCATTTCTTTGGTATAAATAATACAATAACCTGGTTTATTGCAAGTTACTATTGAATTTTATTTAACATAGGTTACAATGTATAACTAAAATGTAAAATAAAGAAACACAAAATAAAGTTATACGCTAACGTTAAAAACAGTTTCAACTGCAACCAGAAAAAAATACCATTAAATTATTATTTCCATAAAAATCACACAAAATTATTAACATTGCTTATTAAACTGTTGCGTGAAAAATGTAAGTTATATAGAGTGGGCAAGTGTCATTCCTTTAAAAACTCTTGGTAGAAAAAGCCGGTAAAACAATATTAGGCTATAAACCACCCCGAAATTTATTTACATTTTCATTTTTAGCAGTTTGTGAGAAAGCGATATTATATTTTATTCAGCGATAAAATATCATGATTGTAGACTGAATATCCTTGGTAGAATGAGCATAGCCTATGCTGTGGTGAAAATCTTGAGCGTTGGTATTTCCATCCCAATCTGTGGTCATGTTATTATGTTATCCAATAGAATAAGTCCGACAGATAAGTCTGGTTGCTTAGTGCGTCGTCTTTCAGTTCAAGAGTTGCAGGTGCGAAACTAATCGCTAGCTAGTCGGTAATGTCCTTGATCAAGGCACTTAACGGTAATTGCCTTAACCCAGCGGATTAATGGGTTCTACCAAATTGTAGGAACGTGTATGTCATATATACAACACACTACAATAGCTTCGGTAACCCGACGGTGGGTGCGAGGTGATCTGACGATTGCCCGTGTGTTAACCCCCTTGGATTTCCCATTCACTGGGTTAAACATGAATATTCTATATCCTAAGGTAACAATTCAAAACAATAAAATCCCAAATCACGTATGGCGGCAACCTAAAATAATACGTGTTGAGTCGAGTTCAAATTTATTTAAAACTCTTCGATACGTTGGTTCATCTAAACACCCCGATATATTTTATCCCATAGACATGTCCACAAGATCGACTCAGAGTCGTCATTTCGGTACCACTAGGACCTTTCGGCTGACGCTCTTATCGACTGAGCTTAATGGCCGGAATTTTGGGGTTTAAAATTGAGGGCATATCTATACTGATAAAAGGCTCACTATACATCAAAATAAATACACAACAGCACATATGCCTACTTGTAAAGTCGTTGCAGTCATCTGACACGACGCTCCCAAGTTTTACTCCGCCAACACAAACGAACTCCCCTTCACACCAGTTAACCCTGTCGCATGATTTAATGTTTAACTTACATTACACGATTTTTATACGTTAATGTGAGGTATGAGAAGGGTGATAGGCAAATAAAAAATAAATGTCACTAATAAGCATGCTAACATAGCTATGGTTCGGAACGGATTATCAAACTGCGTATTGCACAGTATATTATTACACTTAATTTAATATTTTAGAAGTGTGCCTATCTTGGCAAATTCAACAACCGTTATTCTGACATACCTGACAGCAGGACACATAGCATAGTAAGTTCCTGAGTAAGATTCAGCTCGTATCTGTAGGAATCCGGTGGTTGTTGCAGAATGCATAGAAGGCGGCACGAAGTTGGTCAACGTTGATTCACCGACTGTGTAGGTTACCGGCACAACGAGGTGGTTCGCTGCGCAGGAAACTGCAATGATATAATTCAATCGATGGAAGTTCTTTGCAATGGTTGCACGGGCAACTAGATGATGATATGAGAAATGATATAGAAAAATCATGACTCATCCCGTAAATGGGAGAAAACGGGAGATTGCCTCGCACTCCTCGTCGAATTAGTAAACATTGGAGCTGGTGTTTTATATAAAAAAATATAGAGAAAATTGCTACATTTATAATATAAATACTAATGTAGTACTGGGATGGATAAAATGGTAAATTTTGTGATATTTATATAAACGTTATATCCACGCCAATAAAGGACACTTTATAACAACACACCAAGATGAAAAAGAAAGGATATTCATGTTTATCACCGTAAATGGGAAAACCAAGGGGGTTAACACACGGGCAATCATCAGATTACTTCGCTCCCACCGTCGGGTTAAAGGAGCTATTGCAGTGCATTATGTATGATTCACACGTTCCTTCAATTTAGTAGAACCCAATATAACCGCTGGGTTCAGGCAATGCCTTGTCCAAGGACACGACTGAATAGCTAGCGACCGTTTCCAAACCTCCAACCTTTTGGTTGAAAGTCCTTTCATTACACCACCCAACTAACCAGTCGGACGAGAATCACATACAAAGTTATAGTATGCAACATACTTGACCAAGTGTGATTCTTGAACGTTTTTAGAACTTTTTCTAAGACCGTTGTGAGTTGCTCTTTGCTTACAAGGCCGCCAGCTCGTCTGTAATAGGTAGAATCGGTGAATATAAGCATGAAATATTATACACTTGTATATCCTCGTGGGTGGAAAAAAGTTTCATTTTTAATGGCAACGCCACTGGTTTACTGGACGGCTCGACGGGGTAGATTTTGTACACTGTATGTTAATAGGATATATTTATTTACCTGGATAGCATGGTATAACCAAACATAACGTTTCTCGGATAGTCGTTGAGATTAACGTCATAGCGATAGTGGTGTGTAGTTCGGGTGACGACACCAGTCAGTGTAATGGAAGATGACGAGAACCAATCCTACGTTAAAATTAAAATTAAGAACAACCGACTCAGCATTAACTATTGTATCTTTTTGGAAGATTGGCAATTATATAGTAAAATAAATTATACCCTTCTTATTTACAACTGATTATTTTCATTTATAAATTGGATTTTAAACTGTTTGAGAGAATTATAATAAAGGCGTGGTAAATGTTGTTGGAAGGTTTTTATAGTTAGATGCCTTCTCAGAGCCCGATTATTTCTTAACCACACTTACCTTTACATTACTAACAACAAACCCAACATCACAAACACTTGGAATGTTTCCACCGTGGACACATCGAGCTCTGTATTGGAGTTCAAAGTTGCCATTTGACATTTTCCCATCGTACAGCTGAACGGGCTCACTATTGGAGCGATAACTAAGAATCTGGATAACATGTACTTTAATGAGGTATTTTAAAAAAATATGAAATTGATTTTTATGTTCGCCTGAGCTAAAAAGTACTCCTATTGGTGCTGCACGTCACCTAATGAGATATTTAGAAAACACTACTTTATTCCACACAAACATACTTGCACATCAACTAAGTGTTTCTTCCATTATGTTAAGCTTGCCCTAATTATATTTGTACAATATATAAGCTGTGTCACCGAAAATTTTAAGCTTTTTTGCTTGTTCGAATTCGTCACCGCCATCAAGCCAATGAAAGGGCTGGATTTACGGCTCGTCAATACTGAGTTTCCACTTGTACATCTGGTTGTGCAAGATAAACAACTTTATTTAAAACAATGGTGGCAATATGATAGGATATTTAAGTTTTAGCTCTGTAATTGAGATAACTCTGGATAGTTGGGATATATAGGATAGGATATTCATGTTTATTCCCGTGGATGGGAAACCCAAGGGGGTTAACACACGGGCAATCGTCAGATCATCTCGCGCCCATCGTCGGGTTACCCGAGCTATTGCAGTGTGTTGTATAATTGAGACATTCCTTCAATTTGGTAGAACCAATTAATCCGTTGGGTTTATGCCGTTAAGTGCCTTAATCAAGGACAAAACCGCCTAGCCAGCGACCAGTGTCGCACTTGCAACCTTTCGGCTGAAAATCGCCGCATTAAACAACCAGACTAACCGGTTGGATAGTTATCACGCTGTCAATCTCCAGATTACCTTATGCCTATTGTCGAATTACCGTTGATATTACAGCGTGTTGTATATGATTAAGAAAGTTCCTTTAATTTTTGAATGCTTTAATTCACTGGGTTTAGACAATGTGCCCTGAGTGCCAAAGAACACAGCCAACTATCTAGCGACCAGGGTTCGACCATACCACCCTTCGTCTAAACCGCGACGAACTAATCCACCGAGCTATTGAAGAAACTCTTACTTGTATTCTGTGCCATAGGTGATGACGTAAGTTACACAGGATGTGGTGATCTGCGGAAAATGGTAAATTGATTTTCAATATTGCATTTTCATATAAAGAAACCGTCCACGGGTTTATTGTGTCAGTTCAGGATGGAAATTTTATTTCTATCCCGGTGAATGGGAAAACCAAGAGGGTCGGTTGACACACAGGCAATCGTCAGATTACCTTACGCCCACCTTCGCGTTACCGGAGCTATTGCAGTGTGTTGTGTATGATAGACACGTTCCTTCAATTTGGTAGAACACATTAGTCCGCTGGGTTCAGGGAATGTCCGTTAAGTGCCTTGCCCAAGGAATTTTCTGCTGAAAGGCGACGACGCACTATAACCCGACTAATCTGTATCCCATTTAGCACACCGCACCACCTTTGGTCACTTGACCGCTGAGACGTTATGCTTCAATTAGAAAATTAAGTAAATTAATTGAATGGACATGTTGCCATGGACAGATATTTAACATTTATTTTACATTCTATCAATTAACTTCATTTTCTAATTGAAGCATAGAAAGTCGCCACGGTCAAGTCACCAAAGTTAATGCGGTCTGTTGACTGGTTAGAGGAAAAAACTATACGTTACATAGGGTTGAATGTTTTTGAATCGTTGCTCCGCAAAACACCATAGAAATACAAACTTATATTTTACCAACCTCCATTCCATAGTTGGTGAAAGTACCGTTTGGGCCATTATGCAGCTGAGTACCAGAACTCCCATATTCATACTTATGGTAATCAGGAATCGCAGTGGTTAGTTCGTTCGAGATACTCGCAATAGAGTCAGCCATCTGACCAATGTTGCTGGGGTAGCTTGCTAAAGATTATTACAAAATATATAGGATTATTAGAAATTACATTAATTATAAGAGAAACTGATAGTGCAAATTGCCGTAAAATACGCATCATAAGAAAAACAAAATTAACCCTCAGTTCTTATTTATTTTGATTTTTATTCATAACAAACCTGTTGTCTTTGGATTCATCGGATAATGTTGTGTGTAGGTGGTGAAGAGGTTTCCGCCATATTTAGTCAGAAAGTTGTTGCTGGTGTGGTATTCTAAGCTCGCGAGAGATTTTGATTTGTCCAGTGGTGTTTTGTTAGGTACATGACGAATCATCACGTTAGACGCCTGTTAAAAAAGGATTCTCGTCGTACCGCCTCTCTAAATTGCTATTTTGTATCAAATCATATAAACGTTAGTCAAAGGTTATGCGAGTATATTAGTACCCCACGAAATATCGCGTTATATACGTGATGTCACCACCTCTATAAATTATACTATTTTGTATTAATTCTTATAAGCATGAGTCAAAGGTTATGCGAGTATATTAGAACCCACGAATTATCGTGTTATTTGCGTGATGTCGATACAATACTTCATTATAATCTTTTTATTAATTTTAACAAATTTTTAATGAGACTATAACAGGGTTTACAGTTAATACATCTTGAACATTTACAACCTCACCTTAAGACTTGAATAACCAAGGTTTTGTTAATCAGCTGAAGTTGCCTCTTCAACATTTCCAAATGTGTTCGTATTTTCCCAGTTTCTTTCATCTAAAAGTAGTAAAAGTTTTTTTATATTATTCTTCATTTTTAGTTCGGCAAGAAAATAGAAAACTTATACAAATATGGGGTACAACAGTGGGGCGGGAAAGGACGCCCAATATTGTTGCTGTGTTTGTCAACTCAGATTTTTCTATGACAAACAAACCTTCTTACCCAATCTGCAACTGCTCCGCAATGCAACCGCGTACCTAAGGCAATGCAACGATTGACCTTGTGATAAGACGCCTTGGGTTAACCCGTTACCCGCGTTAAAACCCAAAACATTATATTTAAATAAGACACTCAATGTGTCTAAAAAATATATTTTCTTAAAAACCTGTGTCTGGTTGTTTGGTTAATTATTTTGTTTAATATAATTTCTACAGAACAAAAGTCCAGAGTTGCCATATAACGGGTTAAGAGATTACCGTATTTTTTATTTGTTCGTTTTCCCTTTCTTTTGATCAAAGCCATCCACATATGTATATAACAGTGTTTGGATATATGCCACAATTTTATTTGGAATTAAAAGAAACGACTTACATTGAGCATATTGGGCGGGTTCATTGCTAAACCACATATCCGCACTTGTGCATTTCATAGCAAGATTATTTTCATGCACCGAGGCAACCAATGTCCAACCGCCCCCTGAAGTCGTCATATCACAATATACCTAAGTAATTAAAAATATAAGTGTAACACCGTCAGCTGAACGATTGGGGGGCGAGAGCCAACAACTTTTCGCATCGCGTCTGTACAAAGCCAATGCACTTAGCGAAAGTGGTTTGCATAGGATAGGATATTCATGTTTATCTGTCGGACAATAAAATGGAAAAAATAACTCGTCGAGATTGTACAATGCATGCCCCGGTTTAATAACATCGCTAACCTGACGATGTGTATGTGTAGAAGGTTGTGTGTACATGTCATGGACATAACATAAGTTGTGTGTACAAGGCATGGACATAACATATATTAAAGGAATTGAACAAAAAAAGTAGCAATCCTCAATTTTTATTTAACACACTGCACTAGCTGTGATAACCTTATTATAAACAAGAGGTATAATGGCGTTAGAACTCTTTTTCCTGTACCACCCACGGAAGTAAATATGTGACGTCTATACTATGAATCTTACCCTTATCGGTTCTTTTGTTCCGATAGGTTGAACAATGTAGTACCCATCCGTAGAAACGCCAGTACTCTTAAGAGACAAACACGAAGCAGCCGGATTTTTCGATGAACCATACACTCCATCTGCAGAGGCAGACAAATATATATTACAAGTTTAAGTTGTCGGCATAATTAAAAATTAAAAAACATACCTGAATTGATGCTCAATCTCTGCAAATTATTACACGTTATTTTGTTTTGTTTTGTTTTATTGTTAAAATGCATCAACTTACAGAAATATAATAAATCCCCACCACAGCGACTATCAGTAGCAATAATACCACAACACATTCAAACCCTCTCCAATACTTCTTGTACTTTGATTTGTTTTTGTCAGCTTGGGTTTGGTTCGCTGACGAAAAGTAAGGATAATAATATTAGCTCCGTTGGTTGACGATTAGGTCGTCGGTCGAAAGGTTGCTCGTCGAAACTAACCGTTGTTCGTTTCGCACAACGAATAGGAGGTTGCCAAAACCAGGTGCATAAATGGGTTAAACCTCTAAACTTAAAATGTTTTAATTTTATACATAAATAAACAGTATACAGGAATTTTAGAAGATTCCAAGTAGTCACGAGGTAAAGATAGGTCGTATGAAATATTTCCTTCGTGTTTCATGCACCAGAGTAAAACATTGATTTATCAAAAAAGTAAGAAGAGAACACAGCTAACAGTTTAATCTAACAAATACCTGTGTGATAAGGCCTTAATTGGTTTTCTATCCTCGGGGATAAAACACGAATACCTAAAATAAACTTCACCGAAAGTTGACATATTTACCTTTGAAATTCGTACTCGCAACATCAATATACATTTCTGCAGCATTACAGCTAATTTCCCTTTCATATATATTGTCATGTGTTGTCGATTCAGTTGTCCCAACCATTTTACAAACACATTACACGACAGATAAAGAATAGCTGATTAAAACGAATGAAACTTAAATCACCACGTACGCGAAACCACAACCCTACGTTGTTACTCAATCAGGAAATTTAGAAATCTATGCGGCCTACAATAAGTCCTGTGTTGATTTTAGGAGTGAGTCATTTTCCTGTTTTCATTTGCCTTCATTAATACAGAACCTAAATTTATAAGTGTTTTATTGTTTTCTTTCAAGAGCTCCTGTTGTTGGTTTAGAATAATTCGTATTTGGTTAAAATATACAAACGTTCTTACGCTGCTTATTTGCATACAAGCTGTACGTAAACAACGTTGCTGTTTAATTTTGTTGTCAGTTTACAAATATTACACCAACCCAGCAGTATTGAAATACTTCAAGTTTGCGTTTCTACCGTGTAAAACACAAAGTAGACCTTGAAATGAAAATAAACAAATTGCGTAGTTTAACGTGGGTACAAGACACTATTAGTAATTTGTATATATAATTTGTGTAAAATATAGTCCAAAATTCTACCTTTATTTCAAAATGTATATAAATTGTTTTGTAATTTTGCAGTCACCCTTAGTTACTGTTGTTAGTCCAGTGTGGTTATACCTACAACTAAAATTTTCTTATTATCTTATATTGTTGGCGGCATAGACTCATTAAACAAGGGAGTCTATGGTTGGCGGTGTTTATTATCTTATTCTGCTTCTAGATCTATTTATTTTTACTGAATGTAAGTAACATTAGTGACCCGGCGTAGGTTAGTGCGCTCCCTTTTAGGAGGCGTTAAACAAAATATTCTTCTTATTTCTCCAATGCAAACTGAGACTTATGTAGCGGCTGCTTATTTAATTTTTGAAATCTACAAGTTGACCTTTTACACAGTAGACGGGTAGCAGGGCCGGTTTTAGGCCGATTTGACCGATTAGATTAAATTGGGCCCCGCACCTTGAAGGGGCCCCGCGCTATTAAGAGGTTTAAAATACTACTGAAACGTAAAATAAAAAGTGAAATAATATTCTTTCTCATAATATCAATTTGTTATGCATCGTAACTAAGTCAAATTTATATTTCTGTGTCTGCCTGTTACGTCATAATGAATATGGTTGCTAAACAATATATACACTGTATATGTTTGGAAGTAAAACAATACCGGTATATCGTAAATAGGCATCCACATTACCTTTAATTTGTTTTATAGCAAGTATTAAATGTCTATTTTTGTAGTTTGTATGTATTTTATGATATATAAACACCCATAAATTTTGCTATGAAGAGTGGGGGCCCCGCCATCAGATTTCTAATTGGGCCCCGCGGTTCCTAGCACCGGGCCTGACGGGTAGCATAACGGGCTAAATAATTTTATAAATGCGGATGGGCTGTAGGGTATGTTAAGAGCACCCGCCCTAGTTATCACAAGAGCCTAGGCTACACAGACTGTGGGTTTGGAAACACAATGCTGTGAGGCTAGGCATCTCTGTGTCTGTCTCTCTGTTGGAATGAAGACTGAACCGATCGTTTATAGGCGATTTTGCAACTAAGGAAAAAATGCGATATAGAGTATATAAAATAAGCACAATACATTGCGCTCCGTAATATATATGATCTTTGTGAAGTGGAAGTTTTCCCAGGTCGTTGATCGCATCGTGAATTTAGAAAGCGTTTGTCCTTTGGTGCGATTTTTTTGTTTCGTGGAAATTTGATGACTATGTCGTCAGTGCCTAATATCTCGGTGCTAAATACCTCCTTTTTTCGGGTTTTGAATAACTTGACTTAAAGGACAGGGGAATAGGATATTCATCTTTATCCCCGTGAATGGGAAAACCAAGGGGGTTAACACACGGGCAATCGTCAGATCACCTCGCGCCCATCGTCGGGTTACCGGAGCTATTGTAGTGTGTTGTATATGATAGACACGGTGCTTCAATTTGGTAGAACCCAATAATTAGCTGGGTTCAGGCAATGTCCGTTAAGGGCCTTGCCCAAGGACACAACCGACTAGCTAGCGACCAGTTTCGCACCTGCAACCTCTCGATTGAAAGGCGACGCACTTAACCTCTAGAGTCTAGAGACCAACCGGCCGGACAAAATTCGTCCGGTGGATTTCTTTGAAGTTCGGCCTTTCCGACATAGTGTCACCAGTTCGTTTCGAGCACCCAAGTGTAATATACGTCCATTGCTCCTTAGACGACGAAAATAGTCGGTCTCCATCGCGGTCGGATGGAGCCAAAATTATTGTTGGATTTTGTGCTTAATTAAAGCACCAACAGTTGCGCGTCGGAGAGCTTTGACGTGGCTCGTGTATAGCAGAGGACGCCGTGGATTTCAGACTTTCGGTAATTGGCCCAGGCTAAATAAAACCAACTTGCAGACATAGGCGCACCTAGGTGTATAGACAGTCCTGTTGTACTCATATCGGTTGAACCACAACAAACAAAAAGTCGCTTCAATCGGAATTTGCCATCTGTCAAAAGATAAAACGCATATGACAGTCCCGCTACAAGCGACGATCTGTCCCATTTTCATGCTGCTACAAGCGATAAAAAATTGGCTGATAGGCTGAATTAACACCATTATTTCACAAAGCTCTGTTCTTACAAAAAATACGCGGTTATATTTACAAAACTACGCGGCTAAATGTAAACGGCGGTGCGAAAACTCACGTATTCTTGAAGTTATCTTACGATTGAACTATCCCGCTACTTCTCAATCACAGTGACACAAAATGAATATTACTGATTTACTGTGTCCGGATATTTAGATCTATCTAGTGCGTCAAAGTGTATGGAAATGGGTTACTTTTTAGCAATGTGTCCCGCCAATTTGTTTAATCGGTAAGACCTTGGTTGTTGTATTGGTCAAGCCAGTTAGCGAACTTTGCTTGGATATAACACCCGATCCGCCAATTTTTCATTGTAGCGGGTCTGTCATATGCGTTTTATCTGCTGGCAGATGGAAAATCCCGATGGGCAACTTCTCTATAGTCGCAATAAATCGACAGCGTGTACGAGGCACCGTGTTAACGTCCTATGTTACCGTGTTAACGTTTCTTACCGTGTTAACGTTTATGTCTTACCCCAAGTAAAATTACATCCTTTAATAGAGAACCAGTTTTGTAATTATAAAATTTACTTTAAGCATGTTAATCTAACATATTTTAGTTCACATTTATTACATATAAGTTATTTTAGAGCATGCTTGCGTATGATTTTTTTATCTATCATAAGACTAATTGTCAAATATTATATTTTTAAATGCTTCAACACATCGGGTTTTCTTATACAACAATACAAAACAAAGTCTAAAAACAGTCAACTATGATGATGATGAACATGTTAAGCACCAAATAAACTCTGTTCAAAATCCGCAGCATTTATACATATATGATTTTAAAAAAATACAAAAAATCGAAACACAACATAATATTACGGATCGAAAGTAGCCTAAAAAGTGTATAAAACAATATCAAAAGTTATCCATAGTTGTTATTGGATAACTTGTGTGTAAAAATGTTGGGACAATTTACGATATCCATTGTAGTAGAACATGTAACCTGTCACAGTTAATACTGTGGTGTAACATGTAAGTGGGTAGTTTGAAACAAGCAGTCTTAAAAAAATACATCAAAAAACTACTGATAAATATGTGATATATTATACAAATGCATAACAACTTTTTATAAAGTACTACTCTAAAAAGGGAATGAATAGTAACGAAAACACGGTGAAGGTAACTACTAACTATTTTAATACACTGGATACTTTATAATGGATCTACATATAAAAAGGCAAAATTTAAGAATAAATACAAAATTTTAAACATTGTAAATAATTACAGCCCTGGTATCAAGAACTTATGGTGTCAACAACAACTGTACCATCGGCATCTTTTACACGAAACCGTCCCGATGCGTATCTGGTTTCCTGGCGCCCATCAGCATAAACTGTTTTACTTGTTCCATCTGGGTACGTTCGGCGTTTGAAAACAGGAGTGTGAATCTCTTTCTGTCCGCTGGGATACTCAACCCATTTCTCGCCGTTATCTTTTACTGTCATTACGGTTCCGTCAGGGAAAGTTGTCTCTTCAGTTCCGTTTGGTTTGATCATTTTACTTGAGCCATCATCAAAGGAAATGTGTTTCGAGCCGTCAGGAAAATGTCGTTCAAGTTGGTTGTTACTGAACTCTATGATCTGCATACCGTTACTGTGTGTTGTATGCTTAGTACCAGATGCTGTGTAAAAGTAAGTCACCTTTCCGTCTGGATATGTAGTTTTTATATCCCCATTCGTAAATTTTATTTGCACTGAATTGTCATCAGGAGATATAATTTTCTGTGTCCCATTTTGAAACGTAATTTCTTGTGTGCCATCCTGTAATCTCCGTTCAACTTTTTTACCGTCACTAGAAAAACTTTTATTTCCTTTCCCCACCAATACATTATCATTGCTGTCTGTCACGATTTCTTTCAGCACTTCACCAGTAGCACTCATATTTTGAGATACAGATTGTTTTTTCACACTCAAATGCACATCTCGTGGATTGTAATTTTCTTGATCAGATTGATCTAATAAAGGAGCAGAATCAACCATATCATTAATCGCTTTCCACATTGTATTTGCTCTTTTATTTTTCCGCAAACTGTTTTGTTTTTCAAACCTTACAACAGTTGCTTCAAGCGATTTAATTTTATCCGTCAAGGTTTTATTTTCTTTCACAGCAACTTCAAGCTGAGAACGCAGTCGACTATTCACAGCACCAAGCCTCTGTTCTTTCACTTTCATCTCTTCTCGCAGTGTAGTCATTTCTTGCTCAAGCTCGGCAATTTGCTCTCTGCACTGCTTGCTTGGAAGATCTTTCAAGGCAGCCACATGTTCATCAAGCATCTTCCTTTCTTTCTTTAATTTCTTCATCTCAGATTTCCGAAATTCATCAAACTCTTCTGACTGCTTCTTGTGTTGTTGGTCAGCAATTTCAATTTCCTTTTTTATCTCTTTTACCTGCTTTGCCTCTTTCTCTCTTAAGGATGACAGTTTAGAAGTCTCATTCTGAAATTTTCTTATTTCAGTTTCCAATTCTTCAAGTTTCTTCTTCAGCAAAGCTGACTGAGCATTTTCGTCTGTTGGAAGCACAATTTTATCCTCATAACTACAAGTTCGGGTATTACTGGTAGCAGAAACAGGAAGGGTAACTGGTGCAACTTCCGCAGCAGAATTCAAGCTTGGAAAAAGTTTTTGCATTAGCATATTTGGTAACGGGGCTTTTGTAGTGACGTTTGAATCAGAGCAAGAAATGGTATCATTCTCCAAGCTCTGAATATCCGTTCCATGGCCATAGTTTTCGTTACAGTACTTTTCAATTTGTTCAAATGTTTCGTTGGATGTTTTATTAAAATCTGAAATAGCTGGAAGTGTATCTTCTGCATCAAGGATCACAGAGTCCTCAACATCTGACCAAACTGAGTCATGCATTCCATTTTCAGGGATGGGATCTTCACAGTTTTGAAAACTATTTTCACGCGATATCAACGGTGAATCAACAATGGGTTTTAGACGTAGCTCTTTTATTGGTTCTTTTCTGGTAATTCTTGAGGTTTTCCGGACAATTTGCCTTTCAGGTTGTTTACCAGACTGTGAAGCGGGAGCAGAATTTACATTGACAGCATTAAAATGATTGACACCACTTGTTGCTATGATTACGTTTGTTGGAGATTCAGTGACTGACTTTTTCGGTTCAAACATTTCAATCGCCGGACTTTTTCTTCTTTCTGGTGCATCTTGTATAAGTTGCTGTTTAGGCTTCTTCGTTCTAACTTTAGGCTTGGGAGGTGGCCCATTGAACCTGGCAATTCCCTGGCCTCTTCGAAGGAAAGTTTTCTTTGCAACTTTTGGGGTTGACGAAATGTTTTGTGATGAATTCTCCATTTTACTTTGAACATTTTGTTTAAGCTTTTTTTCCAGAATTTCTTCAAAGGTTCTAGCTTGACTGTTTAATGGAATATCATCAAATACCACTTGAGAAGTGGAATTATTTTCAAAGCTTTTTTCGACATTCTCGTCAAATGCGTGAGTCATTGCAACATCATCGTTTTCTCCACTGTTGACAATCTCGCAAATATTACCAGCAGGAGAGATAAGTTGAATATTTTCATTACCGATGTTTACCGGGGAGTCGTAGTTTATTGGTACGGCCAAAATATCTTCTACTTCATCAACATCAGAATCCAAATCCTCCTCATCTGGACAACGATCTTCATTAGAATCTTCATCAGCAAAACTTGATTCAATTACTTGCGATTTTAATATTGCTAACTGGGACTGTTGCTGTTGCTTAAGCTCTTCTTGTTGCATAAGCTGCCATAATCGAATTGCCTGTAGCTTTTTGATAACGTCTTGATTTCCGGTATCTCCTTCTTTCTCTTCAAGTTGACTGAACAAATTTTCAATGTCAGAAGTTGTAGGCCGCGGACTTTCATCCATGACACACAGAAGTTGGAAAGTTTAGCCACTTTAATTTTAAATCATTTAACTCTGAAATAGAAAGATACAAAAGGTGAATTTGTTGCCCGTTAAGAATCTACCGCAACGATTGGTGATTGCCTTTAAACGAAAACGTTGAATAACCTTGATAAATAAAAAAAAACTCACAAACATCACAGTGACAATGGTATAAGTGGGACTCTGCAAGAGACAGAGAAATTGTTACGTTTACAACTAAAAAACAAGTTATTGCTGCAATCAGACAATAATAATGCATTTGACACAGCCAATTTTTAAAATACAGATCATTTGAAAATATCCCCTGTTGCGGGGACTTTTTCAGTTGGTTTCATGGTACCCTCAAATGTATTTTAACAGGGGTGCTTCTGTTTTAAAAACACAATATACATGAAAAGATAAAAAGTATTTAAATAAAAATATTTTATTTTAATGTAAAATAATGAAATACCAGCGTTTTATTTCTTTACAAATGTTTAAGACCAACATAGATGAATAAGGAGCTACAGACAAACGCACTTTAACCAAGGATTCTGAGCAAGGTGTTGAAATTTTTGTAGCAATGTTGTAAGTTAGCGACGTTTGTGTGCCTTTTAATATTGAATTTTTCACAACCTCCTTTGAAAAAAACGCCGATTTAGGCCAGAAATGTATCCCTGGAATACAAGTAAACACAAGCAACCTATAACATCTTTTTATAATCAAACATTTCCATGCCAAACAAGCCTAGGCTCACGTGTTCGGATGGATATGATGTCATTATAATTAGCAAACGTCCAGTGATGTAAGGAATTATTTAAATATAATTTCACATTTAATTATCCTGGGCTAAATTTTATTTAGTTCTGATTTAAAATTGTTAAACATTACATTTTTTAGGTACCACACTTTAAAATAAATTGTAGAAGTATGGTTACCAGAGCTGTTAGTGGTTTGGTAGGTCTTGTAACTGGTGGGGCTTCAGGTTTAGGAAAAGCAACTGTCGAACGGTTAGTGAGAAATGGTTGCCGTGTTGTAATGTTCGACCTTCCAAAATCTGACGGGGAACAAGTAGCCAAAAGTCTTGATCCAGATAACTGTGTGTTCTGTCCTGGTGATGTGACATCTGTAGAAGATGTTTCAGCTGCACTTGATGTTGCAAAATCCAAGTTCGGCAAACTGGATGTCACAGTTAACTGTGCTGGTATTGGCATCGCTGTAAGAACATACAACATGCATAAAAAGAAAGTGCATCCACTTGATCAATTTGAACGAGTGATTGATGTTAATGTTTGTGGTACCTTTAATGTCATCCGTTTAGCTGCCCAAATGATGAGCAAAAACGAGCTTGGAGATAGGCAAGAGAAAGGTGTGATTATCAATACTGCAAGTGTTGCAGCTTATGAAGGGCAGGTTGGCCAAGCAGCATACAGTGCTAGCAAAGGAGCTATTGTTGGAATGACTCTGCCAATTGCTCGAGATCTAGCTATGTGTTCAATTCGTGTCATGACAATTGCTCCAGGCTTGTTTGAAACTCCACTTCTTGGCTCGCTTCCAGAAAAAGTTAAAAACGAACTTGGAAAACAAGCTCCATTTCCTCAGAGACTTGGTGATCCAGATGAATATGCTCAACTTGTTCAGTCGATTATAGAGAATCAGATGTTGAATGGTGAAGTGATCAGATTAGATGCTGCTATCCGCATGCAGCCTTAAATTTAATCTTTGATAAAATTGATTTGCTTAATGAGTTTGCTCATTACCAACGGTATAATCTTGTTTAAATTCATATTGTAACTATTCCAATAATGTTATGCGTTTTATCATTCTGTGTGCTAAACATGTGCCTCAGTCTTATCTATAAAATTTATTGAATAATTGTAGATGGTTGATATAGCCAGTAGTGATATTGGTACCAGTACAGATAATGATGTTGCGAAAGGAATATTTGCAATTCTAAAGCCAGTGGTGGAACGTGTTGATCATCATGTGAATGCTGTTAGAAAGTCTCAGGTGATTCAGTATGTTCCATTGTAACCTGTTATACATACTTGCATCTAACATTTAAAAGTTGTCTGGGCATGTGGTCAAGGGGAGGTATGTTAGGAGTTGGGGTCAGATGTTCTAGTGTAGCAGACTCTTTGTTTAAACTTTGGTTGTATTTCTTAGAATGCACTTTACCAATGTTGCCATAATTAAGAGGATTGCTAAAAAAATTATATTATATGACACTTTGCAATTGCCGAATAAGGAAATTTAATGATTGATTATCCACATCACAACTAGTTGCTCACAACTACAACATTCAATTACACATGCTTATATTCTAAGTTTTATGTTTTGTTTTAAACTAAAGTTCAATCTGATCATTTTGTAGAAGTTTGTTTAACAACCATTTTTTTAGCTTGAGTTAAGAGAGAAGATCGACGAAGTTTCATCTGATTTGCAACGAATCAGTGAAGAACAACCAGTAAATGTCAATTTTGATCCATATATTCGGAGACTCATCAACTCGAAGAGACGCGTCACACTAATTAGCAACATTGTGCAAAACGTACATGACCGATTACAGCGAATACAACATTCTGCTGAACAAGAGACAGAACGGATACAAAAGATAGTACAGGCTGATTCTGCTTTGCTCAATGTTACCCGGGTTGATCCGGAGTCTGGTCAATGACTCCTCTAGATTGGTGTTAAACATTTTAAAAGTTATTTGACTGTGATGCTGTATCTTTTCTTGCTGTAAATTTTGTTCTGATTTTGTGCAATACCATATTAAAAAGAAGCAAATCGATCATAAAATGGCTTCATAGTGTATAGATAAATATTTCTTTATTTAATTTTACTCGAGATTACAAATCAGCACAGTATAATGGCAGTTTAACCAAACATATTGTCACACCAGTTCTAATCAAAGATTATTTCATACTCAAAACCACAATTTATTAATTTATTACTGTATTAGCATTTGGCTTTAAATTCCGTCACCATACGATTGTCAATTATACCATACTTCTTACCTACAAAACAAAAACAAGGAACTGTATTAATAAATTGTTAACAAAAAAGTAACCTATTTCCCCTAAAAATAAATCATGCAAATCTCTAAATATTCTTTGTTAATCTTCTTCATCTGAGGAGTTTTCAGAATCACTCATTCCAGGTACAACATACCTTAAAATTCCAGCTATACCTGTAAGTTGGCCAAGCTGTTCACCACTTACATGCATGGAAGAAAATACTCTGACAGTACCACCACTGTCTTTTACTTGGTCAACAATTTTTACAAGTCTCCGCCTGTGTGCAACATCCAATGATCTTAGTAACATGTCTGTGATTAGTAATACATCAATTGCATCTGCCGCACTTGCTTTTTCAATGTGTTTTAACCCATAGCATGCTTTATCTGGTTCATGTTGTAAGGTTTTGTAGAAATCTTGCAATGCCTTTATTTCTGCAGTAGCTTTAGTATCAGCAAGCCGGGAAGCAACCGATGGATCCATAAGAGCTTCTTTTAGTGAATGCTTAAACCCAGATGAGGAATGCACACAAATAAATTTAGATTTGTTTTCAATCAAAGTTCGATTGTCTGTTTTTGTAGCTTGTAGCCATAAAAAATCATAAAATTGATCTTTTACAAATCCAGGGCTAGCAATTATGACACATTTAACTACTTCAAAGTTTATATGCCGAACGATTGCTTGCAACACTGCATCGAAAAACTTCTCTACTCCTTTATCATGTTGAGATGCGTTACCTTTCCTTTTTCGTGGAATTTGGGTTTCGATTTTTGCTCTTACTAACGTCATACTTGAAAGCACCAAACAGACATGAGCAAGCCCCTCTTGCATTACAACAGCCGCTACATCAGCATTTTGGGTCGGATCACATGCTACATTAATACGATCCAAATGTACAGTGTCCCAACACTTTTTGGCCAACACAAATTTCCTGTTTGGCTCCAAATCAAGAGTGTGGTATGCTCCCATTTTAACATATTGATTCTCTTGTATATTTCTCCCCTTTACATGCAGAGCACATGCTTGGGAATCAAAATCTATGGCCTCCACAGCAATAGTTAGCATTGTCCTAACTCTGCTGCTACCAACACTCCCTGTACTTGATTCAGATTGTACTTTGCGCAGAGTAGTTGATCTTAAACTATCACCGGGCTGGACAAGATTGTATGCATGCCACATATCCTCTCCATCTTCTGGGACCAAGGTGATCTGACCTGACGAGTCTTTATTTATGTCTCTGTGTACAAGCTTCATGATCAAACTAGGTTGGTTTGTAAAACATAACCTTAACTGAATAAATGATACACGTAACTTATATTCCTACGTACATTAGAAATATAACGCGTATAGGCTAATAAATAAGATTCATGTACAACGAACGTAATAACAGCGGGGAATGGCCGCTAGATGTCTTTATTTCGTCACAATCACTGAAAAAAGAAAAAGGCTTAACCAGCGAACCGTCATATTACCGTGCGCTGGAAACTATTCCGGTTAGTTGGTTTGCGTAGCTCCTTAGTCATCGGTATGTTTGTAAGATTACTCATAAGTTTAACTTCAGGAAAAAACAGATACTTTTTCTTCCGCATCAATAATATCATTTAAATTATGTGTACTGGTATAGTTATGTAGAATCTATGAACGTAGACAGCTTATAGATTAAGGTAGGCCAACCGGCATTTTTTATTGAAATTTATCAAATGGTTATTTGTTTCTTAGAGTATTTATTTCTGTATGTATAAGAGGAACACTTAATTGCTGTACATATTTAATGAAAATGGTTTCAACTAAAACAGCAGTGTTGAAAGTTTTATACGATCTTCTTTGTTTCTTCATATGTAAGTAATTGCATTGTAATTATTACTCTTTGATAAAATAGTTAGTAAATTTGTGGTTAAAATTTATAGAACAATTTCGAAACATAATACAGGTGTTATTACACTAATTTTTTTTTTTCAGTTGTCATTCCATTATGGGTCTACAACTTACTTCATGTGGTACCGCTGAACATATTCGGTTATTTTTGTAGTGATAACAGCATACGTTATCCATACCGGAACAGTTCCATATCTTCAGTTATCCTCTTCATTTCTGGCACACTTGCTTATATTTTATCGGTAAGTGCTGGACATATTATTTAAAAGTTGATGAAATAATAATCTATTTCCATTTTAGGTTGTGGTGGTTGAGGTATTTTTGTACCGAAGATCGCCTAAAACCAGAAAAACCTCAATCTTTAATCAATTGGTTGTAAATATTTATAGAAGTATAGGTATGTTAATCTGTCATATCATATATTATGCATGTATGATTTATAATATGTACAAGGCTTTCTTTTTTTGCTGTTTTAAAAACAAAATATTATAGATGTAATGTATGGAATTCTATCAAAATCAGTAAATTACATTTTACATGATAAATAGACCTCACCTCTTAAAAGCCTTTATTGTCATTTAGCTTTGACCGCTAATACCTGCAAAGTTCATTTTTTCAATTATAAAATATGTGTTTAACATATAATTTTTAGTTTAAACACAGTTATATAGATTTTAATGTTGTGATGTGAGAAATTGTAATTTTTTCACAGTTGATTTAAAAACTTAATTTGCTGTATATGCAGAAAACTATCACCGGTATCTAAATTCCACCAGGC
>CH003267.1:709586-778872 GCA_000149265.1 Ciona savignyi
AATTCTGTCAACCAAATGTGACATGCACTGCAGCCAACCAACATGAATACATTGATAATTATGTCTGTACCCGAACCTCCCACCCTTTGATTGCCCCATCAGACTTCTCTAAAAGAATGAAAGATGCAAGGTATTTCTTCATTTCTTCGCTGCACAATGACTGGAATTGTTAAGATAACATAAGAAAATAGAGCCAAAATGACACATTAACAGTGGAATGTTACTTTATGAAAAATTACATTAAATAACAAAAATTAGAACATCTCAATAAAATAATATTATGAAGAAACAAAATAAAAACTGAAAAAAAATTTGCTTTTTTTATAATATTTTTTCAACATATAGAAATTACAGCTTTTTTCACTTAAATAATTTTTAAACGTGTTTTATCTGTCAAAACTGCATTTTGAATTTTTGTAATCATATAAATAATATTAATCATAAAATATATCCTCCCATTTAGCATCCTTTTTAGTCAAAATAAACATTTCCACATTTTTTGCTTGTTTATTTGATTAGTAATTAAGAATATTTAATCCAATTACCCAATTGTTGATGGCACAAATACATAGTCCAATCTTGATATACCACTGCCAACACCAACGCTGCTTTATTTGTTTAGAAAGTCATTTCCCTCTGGCCATGCTTCCTTTTCCATCTATGTTGCTATATTTATGTTGGTAAGTACCTTTGTTTTTTATATTGTTAAAAGGGGCTAATTGGTGTAATTTTTGACTTGACAAATACGATTATAAACTGTAGAATCATTTGCTTACATGGCATTTAAACGGATACATTAGTCACAATAAAATTTGCCTGTTAATCCTGTTATCATTACAAAGTGATTATAAGCCAGGTAGCTTGTTATTATTTTTTATTAAACAGTATAACCTGATTATATAGTGTGATTAACAATAGTTCTTATCCAACGTTAGTAGGAAATTAGGATATGATACCAAGTCCAGCAGTTAGGTTGTAGCATCATTTTTTATTTATATTTCCATGTCAAAATGTGTTTATGGAGATAATATAATGACATTCTTTATTTTTAGTAGGTTATGGGCAAAGTAGAAAAGGTATTCTAGAATTTTTTTTTATCCGATATCCAAACCATTTAGAAAACAACTTGTCTATTTATATATAGCATGTTAATTTCAAAATTTTCAATGAAAATGTTTATTAAGGATCTGTATCTTTAGAATGTTCCTCAAAAATTTTACATAACCCATTTCTGATTCTATCGAATGTTAAGTTATCTTAAGACTGCCTAAATTACGATTAATGATATTTCTTGAGCAACCCAATTTTTCTTACATGATTACCAATGTTGTTGTTTTTACTTGGTTACAGTATTTCATAAGCATAGTTTTAAATTTCACCAAATAATTACTAAATTTGAAAGGTATTCCAAAATTTTTTTTATCTTCAGTTGTATCTGGAATTCCGCATGCACTTTCAACACACTCGTCTGGTTCGACATTTAGTTCAAACTGGAATAGTTGCGTGGGCTATATGGGTTTGTTGTTCGAGAATTTCCGACTACAAGCACCGATATGCAGATGTGGCTGGGGGCATGATCATTGGTACTGTGGTGGCCGTGTTGACAGTAAGTAGACTCACAACCGTGTTGAACTGCATGTGAAAGGACCCAGATCTGTATTGCATGTTTCTTTAATTTTTTTGCATCTTTTATTAATTCTGAAATATATCGTCTTGTTATTTGACAGTCAATACAGTATATGTTGGACAGACCTGTAAACAGCCAGAACAGCAAATTAGAACTGGAAAGAATGTGTTGTTAAAGTACAAAACCTCTTAGTTCTGTTAGTCCATTTGGAATTGCAGTCATGTATTTAGTCGAAACTGCTAAAATGCAGAGAGTAGCTAAAGTGAGGATTGAAGCAGCATTTATCTCCGTTTGCATGTCATCACTAAAGCACTGTGGATTTTAGGGTAGATAAGGGAGTTGATTGATTTGAATGTGAAGAAAGATTTGTTACAGGCACCACTGTCAAAGCAAATGTCAAATTGAATAGGTTAATGTTCTCCCCATACGATATAAGAAAACCTTTAGAAATGACCAGTGTACCAGAAAATAGTATGATAAAAATGTTTCATTTTATGAATTTCAGTAATAATTCTAAAGTGTGTTTCTTAAATAATAAGTTTATTTGCAGTCTTTATGACGACATAAATACTACTCATTGCGTTTGTTGATCTCGATTGGTGCATAACAGCAGGTTAATTGTCTAATTCTGTAAATGTTTTGCGTCAGTTACACGAGCATGGCGCCATGCCTCATGTACTGCAACCTTTTGAAATTACACTTTGTTCTAAAAACACCTAACCTGCCCTTTTCACTTAGCCAGAATTTTGGTGACGCGTGTATTTTGCTGTCAAACTAGTTTTGATTTTAAAATTCCGCTTCTTATATGGAAGAGGCACTCTTGAATTGCTTGTGATATTTCCGGATATATAGAGCATATTACAAGAAGCATGCTTGAGAAAGTTTATAGAGGCCAATACTTCCTCTCTTCAGTACCTACTTCCTGAAGAGTCGAACATTGATGGACATGTAATCGTGGCAGCTGTTTGAACTCGTGTTCCAACAAATCTGTATTCCCCAAATGATTTCCTATGAGACCTATTGAATGGGCCTAAATGTCAGTCCTATTGAAAGAGTAATTCCTTAAATTAAAAAAACAGAAAAATTATTGCAGCAGCAGAAATTTACTCCAATAATTGTATACCAACAGGTTTAATTTATTACAGTATGGAATAATTGATAATTAACAGGCACAACTTAATAATTAACAAATAAACACCAGTGCATTAATGCTGGCAGTTTTAATTTATTAGAGCATGGAATAATTTACAATTCTTAAACACAACAAATAATTAACCAATTAATAATTAGCGAACTTTGCATGTTATCTGTCCCGTTTGTTAGCACATAATAATGACCCCATCAATATTACGTAAACTTCAAGTTCCAAAAAAATTTCAAATACTCCAATGATGTTGGCTAATCTCCACATTTCGAACCAGATGCTTGTGTATATTCGCTCAGTTAGTATGGATACAGTAAAACAATACGAGGAACAAGAAAGCTATGAAGTAATTCCACTTTGCACAGTACATAGTCCACCAAGAACCAATAGAAGGTAGGATTTATATTTTTAAAGAACTTTAGCAGTCAGCTTAATAATCTGATGTATTAGTTGCATGCTATCTTATACTTCATCATGCTAAAAAACTTGTTTTGCATATAGTATCATGCATGCATGTTATTGCAGTAATATATATATGCAAATTTAAACAAGGACTTCAATAGTTAATGCTTCTACCTTAATATTGTACAATTAAAAACCTCTCTGACCTACAGAGAGGTTAAACATTATTAAAATTCCTTGCTATAGTAAGTTCGATATATTTCTTACAATCTCTAAATATAGTTCAGGCTCTTGTACCAGTCCACACGCTGCCAAGTAGACTCATCGCAGAAAACGTCCAATGATATTCACTCGATGGAAGCACCATCTAATGATACACCTCCGAGCAACAGAGTAAACTCCGAACACAGTTTGAAGCATGAAACTTTACAGTAGCTGTTCATGCGAACTCCCTGTGAATTATGGGAGCCATTAACAAAATTTGATGTTTCGATTAAAAATGTTTCTAAAATTTTCTTTATTACCGTTGGGAAAATGGAATTTTACTAGAACATCTTTTTAAGAAACGTGGATTTATCTTTTTGATAAATATATACATATAGGCCTACCTTGGCTAGTACTTGCCAGTTACATATTGATCTTTAATGACTCTTCTTGAAGTAATTTAGAAAAGCTTTTTTAAAGTGAACAATCTTCTAAAGAATCTAAGTGAATGAAAACAACGTTTGTACCATTTATTATCATGTACATTGCACATACAGCACAAGCCTAATTATAACCTCATTTCCATGCCTATATGTGTACATAGTCCTTCAACACCTTATATTTCAATATCGTAAATGACTTTTTTAATCGTTTAATGACCAAAATGCATGCAATTTTGTTTTGATGTTTCTGAAATTCTGAAACCCATTTCTTATTCTTTGAAATTTTAAAAGTTCTATAGAATGGTATTAAAATTACATTACATAACCTGTTTTATACATAATACATGAAATTTTAGACGCAAAAGCCTACAAAATGTTAAAGCCACATACTGAATTTCGAGTGCCGAGCATGCGACAAACAATGTCGATCAGTTTTTGAAACCAAGAATTCAATCTTTGTTTACAAATCCAACTAAATCAAAATAGCCAGAGTGCCTGTGGCTATGGACCGTAACAAAGTTTAACTGACGTGGGTGGTAATGTTGTATGTAAACTATTAAGCCACCTGTGCCGACCGCTATTGCAGGAGAAAATTAAACCATAAATCTGGTCTGACGTGTCGCACGGATAGCAAGTCGGGTATAAAATTGCGTTCGGCTCGTGGCATTAATATGCTGGATTGCTCACAAAGGATTTTATTGGTTAACTCTAGAATACGGAAATTAAATGCAAATTGAGTTAAAAAAAACTCTGTTCGTGATTGTATTCGAATAATGTCTGCATTCGCCCCTTTTAATTAAGTTTGGGTTGGGGATTAGTAGTATATATACATTTTCACATTTCAATATTTCAAAACTTGTTCGGACGGTGTGATAAAATGAGACCGTCGAAAATCAACCTTGGAGGCCAGTTTTCTGAATTCCACACCTTGCCATTGGTCACCAAAGCGTGAATGGGCGTTGTTGTGACATACACATTGCTTCGGTCGCCCTTTGCTAACACTGCAGTGGACAAAATGAACACCAAACTCTGTGTTATACACGAGAGCACAATGATATTAAAAGACGTATTTAATCAAGTAAGTGGAATCGATCAGTTTGGCCAGTTTATTTTCCTAAACCGGAACAGAACCTTTACCACCTATAAGTATAGTGAAACCGAGCCAGAGTTAAATCACTCAATTAAGTCCACATGGGCCCTATATATCTGAATTATTTAATGTCACAATACCTAATTTTTATTAGATAAAATTCATTTTCTCAGTACAATATTTATTTCAGATTCAAAGATTTATTAACGCGACGTCGCGACCTACATAAAGTCCGGCCGAATAGCTTGGTGAATTAGTACATCGCCATTTAGTCGAGAGGTGTAATATCGAAACTAATAAGATCCATGTACAGGACGCTAGACAAAGTAGATAAAAGGGTTTTACTAAAACCGAAAGAACGTATTGATCATTCGCAGCACACTGCAATAGCTACAATAATCTGGTGGAGACCGCGAGATGTGATAACGCTCCTTTTACAAAGAATGCATATTTTGGATAATTTCCATTTTACAATCCGACATTTACACCAATTGCATTTATGACCGACTTATCGGCCAAGCGTTTATTTCCTTAAAAAATGATAGGTATATAGAAATGAGTCGCGTTCGACCACACGACCGTTTTAATTTAGGATAGGATAATCATGTTCACGCTTTTTTATCTGGAAAATTTTCTACCCCGTGATGGTATCCTAACTAAGACAACTTTGTTTGAAAATCTAAATCTGTATCTTTGCTTTAACTATTTGGTCACCCAACCGTACCCGTTCTTGAGTTTTAATGGATATCTATGAATATGTGAATCGAAAGACGTGAAGTAGGGTTTTCCCCTGTCTAAATTTTTGTTTGTGTGTAAACTGCTCCTAACCGTAGTAAAGTTAGTGTAGTCAGCGATCAAATAGGTAAATTGAGTGGATTACCTGATTATTATATTCCAGAAGTTTTTAAATGCATTGCCTTTTACATCCATAATTGATAATTCTCTGATGTGTATAAACCTTTAAATGCACCTGGTGTTTTAATTACTTTGCATTCGTAACAGTAATCTTTACCCCTCTCATTAAAGACCAAAATTTAAAAACTAATGAAATGCAGAACATCATGTATTCGTAATCACATAACTTTAATTAGGATTGAGCTTTAGTATGTATTATTCTTTAATTGAATACGTTTGGTATAAACTAAGCAAAAACGGCAATGATATCTTATTGTAAATATTTTAAATTTTAGTTACTTCTTTAAAAGAATAAAGTTAAAAATAGGTTTCTGTTTTAATTGAAAATATATCGTCATTATGCCTCATTTACATATTATAGTCCACATGAATGCAAACAAAGTCTACTTTTCTGTCACAAATGGAGCTCATCATTCTGTGCTTCCAATTTTAAGTGGCATTTTTCAATCGCAACTGAAACAAAAAGGAAGTGACGACCCTGGCGTTTTGCATTTTTCATTGCCGCAAAATTCCTTCAAATTTCGTAGCGGAACAGCATTATTCCAATCAATTGGTAAATTAATGGTCAAGTTGTGTGATCAGCTGGAGCCGGCGGGCTGGAATTTATTGGACAGTAACCGATCTGAAGCAGGGTGCATTGAATTCACATACAAACGTTTTGACTCCAGTAACTCTCCACCTTCTTATGAGGCCTTCGCACCATCTTAATATGGTTGACTCATTTTATTTGTGAATGTTAACTAATGATGTATAAAGGGGTATTACATTTTTGTTTTTGTTTTTCTAACATGAACAGCCTTAATTGGCTTCATACTGATACTTAATTGGTTTGACTTTGTTTCTGCGAATTGCTTGGATGCCCATCGGGTAGTTTTTAAATAAAAAGACCCGTTAAACCAATATTCTTTAACCCAGCGGTTCCCAAACTTTTTTTGTTGGCGGCGCCTTTAGTAAATTTATTAAACCTTGCGGCTCCCTTATAACGCCAAAATTTTCAAACTGCATGTATTGTATATTGTATATCCAGACTATAGCATGCATTTGGATAACCATTCAAACTCTTTAAAACTAATCAAGTGACGAACACTCAATTAATGCAAAACAGTTATTTGACAAACCATTATTCGAAAACAATGCCATGTTAGTGAGCAAATAATGGCAGATAACACCGAACAATGGATTTTACAAGTAAAACGAATGCTGTATGCCAGTGTATGGGGTTGCACACCAGGCTTAAACATCTCCAATTAACGTTTTACTGGTGTAACACACATGTACTATTTTTTTGTGAAAAAAAAAACAAATAAATGCAGCAACTTCCGCATGCTTTCGCGGCGCCCCTGGCAAAGTCTCGCGGCTCCCCAGGGGCGCCGCGGCGCCCCAGTTTGGGAACCGCTGCTTTAACCTATTCAACTTGGATTTTGAACCACATTTTTTCTGTAGGTAGCAATGATATGGCTTTTAACAGTTTGTCATTTAACCCAATGCAGGTTATAATTTGTCCTGTAAGGATATTTATTTTCTTGCTGCCTTGTACATGTTTCAGTACACTGCTTCATATTTTCTAACAGTGTTTTTATCTTTGCATTTTATGTTACCAAAGAATTTGGTAACATAACAATACTGAATAAAGTATAATTTTGGCTGAAATTAGTGTATATTACTGTATAAAACATAATTTCGACTAAAATAACAATGTATTTGACTAAAATAAACCATGAACTTATTAGGAATTACAGAGTATATTACTGAATAAAGTATATTTTCAGCTGAAATCAGTGTATATTACTGAATAAAGTATAATTTTAGCAAAAACTACAGTGTATATTACTAAATAGATAAAAAAATTAACTGGAAGTGTATATTACTGAATAAAGCATAATTTTAGCAAAAACTACATGGTATATTACTAAATAGATAAAATGTTTAACTGGAATTGTATATTACTGAATAAAGCATAATTTTAATACAAACAAGAATCTTAAATTCAATCATATCTTCCCATTCTCAACGCAAACACCATTTTGCTTGTAGTTCGTTCTGCAAGCATTCATCCGGGAATTAGTTTCATTACCATTGCAAAAAACATCACGCAGTAAACATGTGCTAATTTATTTTTTAACCCAAACACGTATAAACGACCATCATATGAAACAAGAGCATGGTGACGTCGTTTAGTTTTCATTGGAGCAATATTAGTCCATGTTTTTAAGTTAAAAATACACATGCCCTTAATACTACCGACCACCCACAGGAGCCCCTAATACTCCAAACCCCTGACGCTCCCCACCTAATGTTTTTCACCACCCACAGAGTCGTCCTAATCTCTCAACAACACACATTTGTTTATACACTACGGCACAATGATATTGGAAAGGGCTTATAAAAGCGGAAACTGAACAAAGTGGAAAGATAAAAGGGTTTTACTAAAACTGAAAGAGTGTCTTAATTATACGCAACACACTGCAATAGTTGCCGCGAGACGTAATCTGACGATTACCTATGTGATAACGCTCCGAAGCTTCTTATCGCAATATACGTTGGTCAAAAGTCCTTTATCACTATCGTTCTCATTTGTAGACATTCCGCAGCAAGGCACCGTCCCTAGCGTAACAGCGTAGTCGTATCTGCAACCCTTCGGTTAAAAGGCGACGCAATAATCCATCACACTAACCAGTCGATAAATGTGGGTACGTTAATAATTGGCTCATTCTGGATAGTTTGCATGCACGTTTATCGTCGGGTGCCTCTGAATACTACAGGATCGCTTGGATCACTTAGATTGCTATAGAAAGTAATTCTAACCCTGTCCCAAACACTAATTTCAACCCCAGAACTAACTTAAACCCCAACCCTAACATTAATATCATGACCTTTGTAATTACGAATCATAGTAAGCGATCCAAGCGATTTAAGCGCTCCATGTGATCCAAGAGTTCCAAGCGATCCTGTAGTATTTAGAGGTACCGTATAAGTCTGTATAACTCAGTAGGCTATGGGCTCTTCTCGAAGGCGTTTTTCACCAAAAAATCGGTAGGTATAGGAATCTGTCGCGTTAACTATTCGATCGCAAGACCGTTGTCCTTTACGCATTTTTATCTTCCAAAGGCCGTTTTGTTTGAAATCGATATATGTATCTTTGCTTTAACTGTTCGGCCACACGACCGCGGTGCTTCTAAATACTACAGGACCGCTTGGAGCGCTTAAATCGCTTGGATCGCTTACCATACTTCGTAATTACAAAAGCAATGATAATAATGTTAGGGTTGGGGTTAAAGTTAGTCTGAGGTTGAGATTAGTGTTTTTGGACAGGGTTAGAATTACTTTCCATACCAATCTAAGTGATCCAAGCGGACAAGCCGTCCTGTAGTATTTAGAGGCACCCACACGACCGTACTCGTTCTTGAGTTTTGATATCTATGAAATTCTGAATTGAAATATGTGAAGTAGGGTCTTCCCCGTGTCTATAATATAGGTGTGTCAACCGATAAGCACTTAATGTACATCAAACTGAGGCTACAGCTGATCGACATTTGTGACGTCACTGAGTCGCTTGTCGGAACTCCTGGTGTGTTGTGGGTAATTTTTTTCAATCTTTTTTTAGGCCGATTCTCTTCTTTTCAAACTGTATATCGGCAAAGATGCGCATCTCCTTGATCAATATCCAGAAAATACACAAATTAAAGGGTGCCTCTAAATACTACGGGATCGCTTGGAGCGCTTGGATCGCTTGGATCACTTAGATTGCTATGGAAAGTAATTCTCACCCTGTCCCTAACACTAATCTCAACCCCAGAACTAACTTTAACCCCAACCCTAACATTAATATTATAGCTTTTGTAATTACGAAGTATAGTAAGCGATCCAAGTGATCCTGTAGTATTTAGAGGTAGGCTACCGCAAATTAAATACCGGTATTATATCAATACCCATGCACAATAACCCCATGGTTGACTGATTGGGTTAGGATTGGTGTTCAGGTAGAGATTAGCGTTAGGGTTGGGGTTCAGGCTTAGAGTTAGTTTTCACGCAAATAGTGTGTGCAGTGCATAGACTAAGCACACCACTGAATAGCCAGCATTTGGTTTAGGACCCATCACATTTCGAAATGTTTTAAAATCTTCATACAGAAGCGCGGTAGATATATAGATTTAATCCACAATACACCAGGTGTTTCCACAAGTTACTTGTCGTTCCGCATAAACAACTCTCTCCTAGGAAAAAAATTACCCACAACACACCAGGAGTTCCGACAAGCGACTCGGTGACGTCACAAATGTCGATCAGCTGTAGCCTCAGTTTGATGTACATTAAGTGCTTACCGTGTCAACCGTAATAAGGACAGATTATTAATATTTTGTTCTGTGGACAGAACATAGGCTTCTTAGTATAGAAAATTGTTTAGTTGTGTAATGCTATACTGATACGATAACATTGTTGATTCAGTTAACAAGTGGAGAACTTCATTATAAAGTGTATAGAATCTAGCAGACCAAAGGAGTTACCACCCCATGCACAAAAGGGGTAAGTTTAGTAGTACAAATGTTATTAGATAATACGAGGAATACACTTTTTTTTACTTTCAGCTAGTAAGCTGTGGCAGTCAAAAGACAGTGTTATTAAATCTTTTTTTATACAAGTGTACATGGAAGCATATTATCACATCGTACTTTTTAAATCCAACATTGAGAAAAACCATGATTTTTTACACCTGTGGGCTTAAGTATTGATTGTAGTTATTTTCTGTTTAAAACTCAACACCATTAAGGCGTTTTGGTATAAATTTCCAGAATCGGATTTGTTAGTAGTGCCTTCTTCATACAGTTCGTGGACTAATATTTACTTTAATTGTTGGCCGTGAACTAGAAATTAAATAGTTCCTGTGTAAAAATTGTATTTAGCAGTTAAATCTAGGTTAATCCAGTTAGGTTAAAACACATTTTTTTATATTCCAGTGGTTTTATATTTTTTATGCATTCCTAAGTAACTTTGCAATTATAACAGTTTCAGTACAAAGGATTGAGTATTAGTGTAGCATTCTTTAATTAAATTCTGACCATTAAATGTATTCGAATGTACACAAACTAAATGTAGTTAGCTGTATTAGAATGCATTCAGTTACAACTTGTGAATATTACTTTCTCCAACCCTGCTTTGCGTATAAACTATACAAGCCAGGCAAAGATACCTTATTGTAAATATTTACAAATCATAATACTTTTTAATTTCCCAGAAAAAACTTAAAAATAGGGTTTGTGTTTTAATATATCATCACTAGGCCTCATTTACATATTATTGTTGAAATGACTGGAAACAAAGTTTACTTTTCTGTCACAAATGGGGCTCATCATTCTGTGCTTTCAATTTTAAGTGGCATTTTTCACTCGCAACTGAAGCAAAAAGAAAGTGATGACCCTGGCGTTTTGCATTTTTCATTGACGCAAAGTTCCTTTAGATTTCGTGCACTATACCAATCAATTGGTAAATTAGTAGTCAAGTTGTCTGATCATTTGGAGCCGGCGGGCTGGAATTTGTCGAACAGCAACCGATCTGAAGGAGGATGCATTGAGTTCACATACAAACTTATCGTCGCCACCAACCCGCCACCTTCTTATGGTGGAATCGCACCTGCTTAACATTGCTCGACTAATTTCATTTGGGAAATTTAACTTAAGCTATAAAAGAGAACTACTACATTTAGATTTTACTAACCGGTACAGCTTTAAAGCAATTCATATTCACTTTTCATAGATTCATACTCAGAAGTTTGTTTGGTCTTTAGTAGTGTTCCTTAATAGAGAGAGTTGCGTCATTGAAAATTAGAAGAACTGTTTGTGTCCAAATTGTCTACAAGCCCAGTGCGCAGTTTCAGACAAATGTGTATAAAATTAATGCGGACGGGAGTTTGTGAGGTTATTTACTAATATTTGGACTGTTGTACTTTGCTTATTTAATTGGAAATTGTTCTGTTGCAAATATATATTACTTAGACTGTGAATTTATTAGCACTAGGCTATTAGGCCTACAGTTGCAGGACTTGAACCAAAGAATTTTTTCAGCAACTGTGGTGAACTCAAGATTATTTGAGTTTTGCAAGTCTGTCAGATGGTGGGGCGAGAAGCCTATAACATATTTATCTGGGACCTAATTGTTTTTGTTTCTTGCTTTGCTGCTGCTACAGGATTTAGGGTTGTGTAATATGGCCTAGAGAAGTCGCATTTTCTTGCTGGCTATATGGAATATCTTACGGAACTTGCAAGAAAACTTCAAAAATCAAGACAAGCATATGCTTTTAACTTTTTAGATAATCTCTCCAAAAGGGATGAAATTATGCAGTTCAAACCCCTTGAGATGATAAAGTCGACAAACAATAATGAAATTCCAACAGAATTTCAGTAGTAGACAATGAAAAGTGGTGTCTCGAACATATCATGCAACTGATTTTACCTACCAGTTATTAAATAAAAAACTGCATCATGTTTGTTTATTCTTATACATTTATTTGCTATATACAAGTCTGACAAAGGTAAAACGGTTAAATTGAATACAGATTTTACATCATAGCAATAAAATGACAGGGTGTAGTGCTTGGGGCTGCACAAACCACACTGAAAATAAGAAAAAAATTTTTAGATTCCCAAAAGAAAAAGGAAAGCGAGTTTTGTGGAAAGCAAAATTAAACAGAAAAAATTGGGAATTTACAGATAATTCTCGTTTATGTGAAGTTAGTATTTTGTTATAGCTTGTAAGCATTTTGAATCATAGGAGAGAAATTGTACTCCGAATACCATGCTAAGAATTCACTAGGTTGTTGGTAAAACAGGACAGGACACAACAGAACAGGACATATCAATGACATTTAGACTTTTTAGTGTAGGCCTAAACATTGCTAAAAAATTAAAATGAAACAAAGTACATACACATTTTCTTACAGGACCATTTTCACTGCAGTCAGTTCGTTATGGGGAAAAAAATTAAAGAAGACAGCAGTTCCAACGCTGTTTGCTCATAAAAAATACAGAGTCCTCGGAAATCACCTAAAAAAAGAATAAATTTACTTGCTGCACAGCAGAAAAGAGAACAACTGCTTGTTCAAGAGCATTCTTACTGCCAACTTTCATCATCTGCAGTTATAGAGACGAGTGAAGCCGAAGAAGAAACTATTGAAAGTTGGGATCCCATTTGTTACAGTTATTTATTCCAATAAAACTTATAATAATTTCATCATTTAAATAATTTGTTGTTACATAAAAGTTTGCTAAGTTACTTTTAAAGTTAATTTTGATTCAGTATTCTAGATACAATGGCATCTTTACCTACTCACCTCTAGGCTTACACAGGATTGCCTTGAAAATCTATTCAGTTCTGTTCGCTTGAAAAATCCCACCCCATCTCCTCTTGAATTTAAATGTGCATTAAAAATGATAAGCGTTGCCCAATTTCTGCATACTTCTTCCGGGGGAAACCATCAAAAAGATGACGCTCAATACTTGGCAGAATTTTTACAACAGCCAGACAACTGGCAGCAGCATCTGATGATATACCGTTACCTGAAGTTGACATGCAACTATCTTTGGAACCATGCAACTTTGACAAGAGTGATCTCAATAGTTTGTATTATTTGGCTGGGTAGTGTTTCTAGAGTAAAAAAACATCAAATAACATGCGACAAATGTATGGAGGAAGTTCTTACCTCTCAACTATCGAGTGTGCAACTGTTGCATGATGATTCTATACAGCTCACAAAATTAAAAGATTACACTGGAAACTCTCTCGTTGAAGTCTCGGACAAAGTTTTCAGCATGATTAAAATATCAGAATCAACCATGAGACTAATTGGGGAAGCTAAATTAAAAGCAATGAAAAATGTTAGAAAAGTTATTTTAAAGTGTCGGCAGCCACCGAATCTTTCCAATTTCGTACTTGCCACAGTGTTAAGATAAAAATCTTAAAGAGATTCGTCCATGTTCGCTTACAAATTATTTGCAAACAAATGAGAGAAAAACAAAAAAAAAGAATTTAAAGCTAGCCGAGGAGAATTGGGCAGCAAAACCATGGCTAAGAAAAAGCTCGTGCAGTCATTGCAGTAGGGCGACTTATTAAATTACATAATATTGTGATTTGTGAAATGGATATCTCTAGTTGGCCTATTTGGTTTGTTTTTTTCCATGCTTCTAGTGTTTGATAATCAATGGCTCCTGACTGATATAGTCTGTAAATAAATTTCAATTTTAACAGTAATTTCTGGAGTATTCAATTCAATTTACAGTAAGGGCGGTATAGTACGCTATACTTACATCAGGCTACCGGTATATAGCTTAAATAAAATAGAAATAGTTAAGGAAGGTTTAGGTTCAAAGTTTGCTAAATGCCTGGCGCCACTAAATCTGCTATTGACACAAACAAAAGTCAATTTGCCGCATTGGTACAACATGTCAAAGTGAGGTAAAATAGCCCTAAATCCCTTAAATGTAACAAAACTGAACTAATTATAGTCTACTAGGTAAATAAACTTCCTTTCACGAAAGTATCTAGATAAACTAAGCTTTGGTGTTTAAATTGTTGCATTAATTCAATGATTTCGCCTATGCTTGACACAATAATTTGGACACATTTTTGCTTCCATGCGGTTTTGGCGGGAAAACCCGAATGTCGGAACTCTGTTCATTAAGGGACACTAGTCTTTAGGAACTGTTTTATATAAACATATTTTGCATACACTGTTATTTTTTTTATAATCTTCACAATTGTGTATTTTGAAAAGAATTTAGAAAGAACTTTTGTATGTGGTGGATACCAAATACTTGCCTTTTAACAGTTTGTCAGTTAACTCAACACATTTTATTTTTTCCTGTGAAAAAAATTGTTTTTTTGCTACCTATGCATAGTTCTAATACCCTTCTTCAAACAGACTTGCATTTTTTGTTTTTAAAAGTACACTGCTTGTAATATACATACTTGCACTTTGTTATACTTTTGTAGCGACCTCATGTGTTACATAAGATTTACGATCCCATCAGCTGGCATTTGCGCTGACATTCCGTCATGTTGAAATATCATTATTAGGTTTACGATTATAACCACAGCTGTCGTACTTTGCCTATATAAGTTTATTTTACTTTTGCTTCAAGAAAAAGGGAGAGAGAGTCCTAACGCATTAAGTAATATTCTTGTATGTGAAGAATACTGAGAGTTTATCTGAAATCTATATCGTTGCAACATCTAACGATTTACTCGTAATTGGTACTAAGTTAATCGCCTCAATTGCTCAATACAATTGATGTTATAAAACTACTGAGGCGTTTATCGGCGAACTACAGGAGATCAGTCAAAGAGACATTTACGCAGAAAACCTCAAGTAATTAGCGCACCACCGAGGCGTTGAGATACGAGGCAGTGCGTAGCGAATATCTTGGGGACTATATATTTGGTGACCCTGTTTCTGAGCAAATTTTGAGGTGGCATTGATGATTGGAAAGCCGGAAAAAGAAGAATTTCAACTACATTGCTTTGCTCCTTAAAAGTTCGAGGTACATTTCTGCATCTACTGTAAACGTCGCATTCGCCATCAAGAACAAACGTTGGACATTTCCGTTCTATTGTTCGTGGAGGTGTCAAGTTCACACAACGGATTATATACGCGAGATCAACGGATACTTTGAAGGACTCTGGATTCTACAGAGGACGACCAGATCTACTACGACGGGAACGAGATCAACCTCACCGGACAATTCAATTAAGTTCTATACTTATTATTTGGTTTTGCTATAATTAATCTGTTTATATAGATTTGGTACGATTTAATTATTTTTCTTTAACTTTTTAAAACCCACGGAGTCCGTTAAAATGAGAAAATTCTTTGGATTTAGCGGTAGGTCTGTTAAAAAAGAGCGAAATCTGCCTGTCCCCGAAAATAATAATCATGGTTATGATGCGGGTTATGACGATGATTATCATTGGTCGGAAGATTATAACCTACAAGACGTTAGTCTGGTAGGGGACAACATTTCGTTATCATCACCGACGCCCAACGTCAAACAACCAACCTATTATAAAAAAACTTCATTCAATCGTACGATTGATTCCCAACACCAACATCATCGTTCTGGTCCTTTATTGAGCGACGTTTTAAATAATCTAACGGACTATTTAAAGAAATCGTCTGTAAACTTACCTGAATTCACCGAAAGTATGCCCGAGTCATGGTTTGATTCTGCGGAAAGTATTTTTCGTCGCTTTGATGTGGTTTCGGAAGATGATAAGTTTGAATTCGTTAACGAATCACTAAGGCCCCGACATCTCCGACACGTTGAACACTTGTTGGCTAAACGAGATAGCATTTTGCCTTACACGTCCCTCAAAGAAGCGCTCATCAATAACTATTCTGTTTCTAAGACTGATAAAATCATAGCACTGATGAACTTCGGTCCGCTGGGTGATCAAAAACCATCGGAGATGCTAAAAGATATGTTAAAACTGACAGGTCCTTTCCCGGATGAAAATACGTCAATATGGTTGCGTCAACTGTTTCTAGAACGTATGCCATTAAACGTACGTAGCACGCTCAAAGCATTTACGTCGGATTCGCTAGGTGCGATGTCCAGCCGAGCAGATAGTATAATTGACGACAGTCGACATTCTGCGGCATTTTCTTCTTCCGGGGTAGCAAATCCTACATTGAACGATTTGCATTCAATTAACTTAGCAGTTGTTGAAAACCTTAGAGTACTTAACAATAAGCTAGTGAACAGACCGTCAAAATCAGCCTCCAAGAACAGCGGATATCAGGACAATACCGTCTACATAGATGACGACCGAGACGAAGAACACCCACCGGGGCAATGGAGCAATCGCGGACGAGGTTATTGGAGAATACCAAAAAGGAGAAAACTTAAAGTTATAGATTCAAAGGAGGACCCTCAAAAAGATCAAAAAATCTCTCAGGCAAGACGTTGGATATGGCGTATAGCGTCTTGTGTAGCACTTCTAAATCGCCATCTTTATTGTTTATCACGGAATTGACCACTACGACTAAGTATCTTATTGATACTGGAGCCTCTTTGAGTCTCATACCACCTATAAGAAACGATCGGACAAGACAAATTATCGGACGAGACTTAAATCTGATAAGGCTGATTATTTTGATACTGACTGACACAGAACTATTGCGCGAGCAGATGAGCCACGGACAACTCGATTTTGACGGACAATTTTTCGACTAAAACATTTACAGGATTATGACCTTTAAGTGTTAGATCTGACCTCTATACGCTTCTTTGTTCTACATTATTGAAGCATTACTTTCGCCATTAGAACCTTCGTGTCAGTCTTCATGCAGATTTGGAGAAGTCAATCACAGGTTAACTACCCGTTTAATTCTACAAGAATGGTGGTTAAGCAATCAATCCATAGACGATATATTCCTTGAATGTCAACTGCAAGTATATCGCTGTTCTCTATTTAATAAGCTGGAAGACTGTTTCCCAGTTGAAGTGCTATCAGCCAAGATGGATAATTCCCGAGCTGCAATAACTGTTGGAAATACTGAAATTGTATGTGAGCAAATAAATGCCACATTACGCCACAGTTTCCAATATAAATCCTACTTCTCCATTTGTCCTCTCGTTAGCTTTACCGATAGTAACGGATCATTACGAATCGGCCAAGTCTTGAAAAACGATGTGGTCTATGAAGGTGTGAGATTAGTTAAGCACTACACCCGACAGGACATTTACATTTCGTGTAAACGATAAGTTCTACTTGTATGATAACTATACTTTAGAACAAGCTGATGTCCATGTTCGGCATAAAATTTTCTCTCTAACTCCGATTGAAGAACCAGTTCGGACGATTTGGTTTCGCTTGCGAAAAAAATTCCCTTATCGTCGATGGGATTGGAGCAGTTCGGCGCAATCCTTGGTTCAATAAATCAGTCGCAAGTTACAACGGAGAACTTCAATTAACTCCTGAATGAGGATGCAATGAGACAGCAGATGCAGATGCCCATACATTCGTTGGAACGTCTATTTGATCACTTTGCCAAACACGCACTCTTGATCGATCCTACATCAATTTCAAACCTTGTGGAGAACACAATTTTCTCGGCATTGCTTACTGCTGCCCTGAAGTGGAGACTTGTTTTGACCATGTACACGATCATGAAGTAGATATTGAATGTGCTCCCAAAGATTAACTATGGAAATTTTTACCCAAAATAATCATGATTAGAATAGACGGAGTATAGCAGGTTAGATTCTACCCTTACCAATGGACTTCCGCTAGACCAAAATTTAAGAACATTTTACGGTCAACCGTGGGGACATTTTTACATCTTTTGTCGCCACAAATACGTGATAACCATTTTATTATTATTATTATTTTTTTGTACCATTTTTTAGTTCATTTCTTCGTTTTCTGACGTAATATCTTTTACGAAGTATGGCCCTTTTTCGTTAGTTATTCTAAACTAAAATGACCATACCTCTGAGGGGGGAAGTGTATGTAGCGACCTCATGTGTTACATAAGATTTACGATCCCATCAGCTGGCATTTGCGCTGACATTCCGTCATGTTGAAATATCATTATTAGGTTTACGATTATAACCACAGCTGTCGTACTTTGCCTATATAAGTTTATTTTACTTTTGCTTCAAGAAAAAGGGAGAGAGAGTCCTAACGCATTAAGTAATATTCTTGTATGTGAAGAATACTGAGAGTTTATCTGAAATCTATATCGTTGCAACATCTAACGATTTACTCGTAATTGGTACTAAGTTAATCGCCTCAATTGCTCAATACAATTGATGTTATAAAACTACTGAGGCGTTTATCGGCGAACTACAGGAGATCAGTCAAAGAGACATTTACGCAGAAAACCTCAAGTAATTAGCGCACCTCCGAGAGTCGAGATAGCGCGTAGGGAATCGCAGATCGCATAAGGTGTTGTAACCGGCTTACCTGGGGCCTACAACGAACAATCTAACATAATATGCAGCGACCTGCAACGGCTCTCTACACTTTAACTATGCCGCTAACAGTTTTATAATCTTTGCACTTACTACTATTACCTGACCATTCCCAACATGTTGTATAACACAATAAACCTTAAAAAGTTATTGCGGTTTGGTATCCTGGTATGCTCTCAACTTTTAATTGAGATATCGTATACTTAACTTAATTAGCAATATGATTAAACCTCAGATATTACAGTAAGAAGGCCTGAAGGTAGGGATTTTTTTATTCAAAATCAACATTCGATTTTTATTTAATAACAAACAAAATAAGTTTTATGTATACAACTTTGATTTAACATTAGATAAATAGGTAAAATTTGTTTTCTGACATTTAAAAATGCAATTATTTTTATGAATTCAATTAATACGAAAAATGTCATGTTGTTGGGATCGGGATGTTAGGAGAATGTGGGAAGATCATGTTAGGATGTGGAAGGGTTACTTCATAGAAAGCTTCTAGGGTATGTTGTTGTAGATATTAAAGCATCTATGTTTCAGGATGCACAATATAGAATTTTGAACTCTTGAGATTCGAATCTCTGTGGATTCACTAGTAGTTAGGATTCGAATTTAAAACTTAAATTCACGGCCGCAATCCCTTGCACAACATAAATCGTTTCGCTAATTATGCAAACGTTTTAGCACGCTTGCATTGAAAACCACGATTAGTTATCTTTCGGTGACACGTAAAGGAAATTTTTGTGAACTCAAAATGGTAAAATAGCTTCTTTATTCGTAATAATAATAAGAAGTATCCGGCGTGGTAACGTTTGTAGTCTTTAAAATAATGTGATAACTGAAACCAATTATGTTATAATTAGCAACAACATAAACATATATCGAGGTGTAGTTTACATACGTATAAAAGAGCCAGCATGATTGGATGTGATGTAACAGTACAGACCGATGCAATCTTTAAAAAAAGAGAGAAAGCAAATTTTAAAGAGACAACGCAAATTTTGCGTCGTGTACAAACGCGCGTAAAACGCACACATGCAAAGACTATGGGACTTTTCACGTGGTTTGTTGCACCTTAATTTAAAGACTACACTAGACACTTCCTATTAAACAACCGTTTTTTAATTACTACAAAGAACATTTTGATTTTACTCTATTGTTCTGCGTAACGGGTGACAGGCATGTCCGGTCGCCAGGTCATTGGGTAGAACGCGTTATATAATCAGGTTTAAACTTTCATGAATCCTAACTGGTATGCACATATTTTTCCTTGACTTTTTTTAAACCCCCAAGATGAATTCTATCGGGAAAAATGTAAAAAGAGACCAAATTTTCAGCGTTTTCGACGTTATTAGCCTACCGATATTTCCAGATTAGAAAAGAATATTTAGTTCAAATTTTTAATGAATTTAGAGAATTACAAAACGAATCAGAAAAATAAAGAATTTATTAACGAACAAAAAAGATGCGTCTGCTCCAAACCTATCTTTAACCCTTTTTATGAAAATCCACATTTATTAAATTCCATCGAAACTCGTGATCGGTCACATTTACAGTTTATATAACGAGAATAACAGATCGGACATTTGCCTGAGCAAAGTTGTTTCATGGTAGCAGCTTCTCAGTATTGCTTTAATAACCGCCGCTATCAACATTATCGTATTGGATTAAAAATTCTGATAGGTTTTGAATAAATTGGGAGATGAGCGCGTTATCACACTGGTGATAGTAATATGACCCTACGCCAACCGTCGGGTTAACGGAACTATTGCAGGGAGTTGATTAGATTGAGACGTCTTTACCAATATATCTACAGCAGTGGTTCTCAAACTTTTTAGAGTTGGGACCCACTATTAATTACCACAATTTATGGCGACCCACTTAACTTTATATATAATTGTTGTTGGTTTCTAGGTTACGCTATCGTTGCAAAGGAACACACCTCTGGAATTATGTATCCCAGGCAAATATTTCACGCTCACGCGGACACGGTGAAATAAACGAAAAATTTGCTTATACTTTTATGGAAAGAATAGCAAAAATAATCAGAGAAGAAATAATCTGAGCTTTCTATAACTTTTCACGACCCACCAAGATTCCTTTCGCGACCCACCGGTGGGTCGCGACCCATAGTTTGAGAAACGCTGATCTACAGTATTTATTACACTGCAGTAGCTCAGATAACCGTACGGTGAACACGACGTACTCTTCTATCAGATCCGTGGTATAACACCATTCCTAGTATCACCCTTTGTCCACATTAGCGCGATGTAAGGTTATTTTAAGACGATATACAACTTTCACATTACTTCGTGCACACATTCAGATATCAAGTTTTTATAATCTTACTGTATATTCGATAATTTTAAAAAACACAAAAGACTCCACTAGTGGAAACCACCGATTAGTTCAATGATAAGGATACAGACAGGCAGAAAGTGGCGTTTAAGAAGATCGTAAGAGATATCTGTATAACCAACTGCTTTAAAATAAAAGCGATGTGTTTTGGAATCTTTTTATTTAATCACCAAATATCTTTTTTCTCTTCCGTAGCGTGTTTAGCCGAAAGATCTTTAAGTGTGTCTGAAATATAAGGCAAATGTTAAGCACAGCATTTTATCTTTATTTAAAATCACCATATAATAAAATACTAAAGGAAAACTACATGTTGTGCAGCTAGATTTGGGCGTGAAAAATTACATAACGTAAAATAAAAAATCGATTTACAATGCAGTAAAGATATTACCTTGCATCTCTTCTTCCATCATTTGGTTGTAGCCGACCCAACTGCCCCAACGTCTGCGGCGACGCCATCCGGAGACTTCAGTCGTTAAAACAAGCGCAATCGCAAGCAGGAGAATTAGTGCCTTGTTCATCTGTGAAAAGTATTGTTTAGAGACCTTGTTACCAAATTTTAAACCGATCGACGCATGATATACATACAAAAAAATAAATCTAGCAATCAATACAGAGAAGATATTTCGAAGCTTCTCATACTAAAAACTTTACATCATTCAGCGATCTTTTGATGCAATTTAAATGCAACCGACACACAGAGTATGTAAAACGGAGCTGGTGACGAATCCAGCATACAAGAAATCTGACTTCGGTAGCTTAAGTGAACCTAGTAACTTTATCCAACCATAACCAACCTCGAAGAATTCTTTCTTGAAAATGGTTTTCTTAGGACAGAGCTGGTTAATATATATTCACCTTTTTTTTCTTGTGGTTTAAAAAAATTTCCGCTTAATTTCTCTCTTTATTTCTTTTTAAAGAAAGAGATCGCCGCAATCGTGAGTTCGTTTTTGGGAAACTTTAAGAAATTTGCTAACGCTATACACCACATGCTACGATGACTCAGATGTTCATATGTTTGCCCGATTAATAAAAACAATAGGCAGATAGTGGTCTTTTTGTCGTGTTTTATTTGAAATAAATAAATAATTGAACCAATTAAACTCTAAAGTTAGTGACAAACTCCACTAAAATAGAATTTTCTACTGTATTCTTTGGTTGAAATTGAACTAATTAAAACATGAACATTTATTTTTATTTTGGAATCAATTACTATTTATTCAAAACGCGGTTTACGCTGGTGTATTTTTGAAAGCCATATTGCCAAGAAGCATGTTGACCATTTGTCTCTTCGTCACCGGTTTCTAATTAGTGATTATTGGGGCTATATATATCCACATTCGATTTTATATAAACCTCAGAAGTTTCAATTTGTAACAGATTCACTGTTTAAGTTTCGCTATATTTGCTATATACAAAATATTTTTAAACCTGTCGAAGAGATGACAAAAAGCATGTGATTACTAATTTATAAAAGAAGAGTGTAGCAGAGCGGTCCTCTTTTTAACGAATTTGTGGAGTTATTTTACCTCACGATCCGTTGATAACTTCCTTAGAGCATTTTTAAACCAACACGATTTTACCGCGCGAGATAAACGTCATTTCCTTTATTACAGTAGCATAAAGCTAAGGACTGCTTCCAAACATATGATAAACGAATAAATCGTTAGAGTAGTCGTGTAGGATTTTTAACGCCCCAAGCGAATTCCCCTGGATTTATCACCCAACATTTTGGTTTCTGCATATCTCGACCATGTCGTCTAACGAATGGCTAAGTTTCATTACGATTCCATTGTTCCTTCTGGTAAATGTCGGGGCCACATGCCATGACAGTCAAACCTTTGACAAAAAAAACGGACCTAAACAATATGCGTCAATTTTTTCAAATGAGACCCATAAGTTAAAACATTTGTGTTAAATTGTTCGTAAATTAAAGACGTTTATTCTTTTCTCAACTAAACGTGGAAAAGAAGTTTGGTTTGATAACTAGAAAGTGTAAACCACGTGTTTAACCACCACTATTTGCAAAACACATGTTGTATTTCATATATTCACGCTACAGGGTTCCTAACCACAATTTGTATTTTATAATTCGAGTATGTAGTTTGTTTCTGCAGGCATAAACGCATGGGTCCCATATTTATCCAACCAAACTTCTTATTCATGTGTAGTAAAATAAAGAATAAACGTCTTAAATTTACGAACATTTTACCACAAATGTTTTAAATTAAAGTTTCTTTTCAAGCGCTGTATAGTGAAATTAAGCTAAATTTCCAAAACATCCCGATTTAGTTTTTCATGGTTTCAGGAACCTCTCTTGGGTTTAGTAGATAAGATTCTGTTTTTACATGTGTGGGTAATGTTATATAACAATTCTTAAAGTTTTAATCTGATTTGTCGACTCCTTGTTGGAGATGTCAGTGCAATATAGGATGCCTGTCACAATCATAATTCAGGAACATGTTTTCGTTTTTAAGGGAATTACCCTAAGTAAATGTTTTATTTCTTTTAATTGGCACAGAGTGTCTAATGGTCTAACATTTCACCGAAACTAAGCAAAATTAGATCAGCCATTCAAGCGCCATATGCCCAAACAAGTCTAGTTTTTTAGAAAAAAAATAGCGTTTTGGTTTTTAACGTCCCAGGGTGTTTCCCCTGGATTCATCACTCAAAATTTTGGTTTCTGTATATCCATACCATGTTGTCTAACAAATAACAAACACAAGGCTCATCTCCAATTAACTCTAAAGTTAGCAACAAACTCCACTAAAATAGAATCTCCTACTGTATTCTTTGGTCAAAATTGAACTAATTAAAACATGAACATTTCTTTTATTTTAGAGCCAATAACTATTTTTCCAAAACGCGGATTACGCTGATATATTTTCGAAAGCCAGATTACCAGAAAGCATGTTGACCATTTGACTCTTCGTCACTGGTTTCGAATTAGTGATTCTTGGGGCTATATCCACTTTTGATTTTGTATAAACTTCAAAAGTTTTAATTTGGAACAGATTTACTGTTCAGAGAAACTCGTTGCAAAACTAGAAACTCGTTGCAAAACTAGTCAAAAGTGCAGATAACAGAAAGCATGAGATTACTAATTTATAAAAGAATAGTGTAGCAGAGCGGTCCTCTTTTTAACGAATTGTTTGGAATTATTTTACCTCACGATCCGTTGATAACTTCCTTTGAGCATTTTCAAACCAACACGATTTTACCGCGCGAGATAAACGTTATTTCCTTTATTGCAGTAGCATGAAGCTAAGGACCCTTTCGAAACATTTGATAAACGAATAAAACGCTAGAGTAGAGTTGTTTCATGGTAGCAGCTTCTTAGTATAACCGCCGCTAACAAAATAATCATTCCCCTGGATTTATCACCCAAAATTTTGGTTTCTGCATATCTAGACACTGTTTTTTTAAATGACGAAGTTTCATTACGATTCCATTATTCTCTCTGGTTAATGTCGGGACCACATGCCATATTTATACTTGCAGAAACAAAACTATACTCGGTGTATAAAATACAAACTGTGGTTAGGGACACTGCTCGCATGAATATATAGCATACAAAATGTGTTTTACAAATAGTGGTGGTTAAACACGTGGTTGACACTCTCTAGTTTATACATATAGTAGTAGGCAAATCGGCTGCAAGTGGTGAACAGACGCAAAACAGTCGCAGTGCATATATTATTGGCTCTGCTATTCTTGGGTCCGAATTGAGTAAACGTCTCATTTAGCATACACAGCACACTGCAATAGTTTCGCTAACCCGACGGTGGGCACGAGGTGACCTTGCCCGTGGTTTAACCCCCCTTGTTTTCCTATTCACGCAGTTAAAACATGTTTATCCTATCCAATACTCGCGGACAGAATCGGAGGAAGACCAAAACCCTTTTTGATTGTTTTAGTTTCCGAATCAAACTTCAAAAGTTTACTTACTTAGCGAAAATTAAGAATATCCTCTTGTATAGTATAGTATAGTTATAGCCTTATAAGGCTATAAAACTCACGACTGTTAGATTAAATTCCATAGCCAGCAGTAGAAATATAATTCTCTATAGTCTATACTCCATACCTTTAATTCAGATATGTCTACAGTATCTACAATTCGTACACAGATAAATTACAAATATTTATACTCCAAATGTGTCGGTATCATTGTTAGTGTGTGAGAACACGAATGTGTTATGTTTGGTTACAAACTCCCAAAGGCTTTAGCTATATATATGTGCAAAATCTATTGCCGATAAAAATATTTAATCCGGGAAATAGCGGTAAATAAAAATACAAAACTCGAATAAAATGTAGGAATACAACATGGATGAAACAACTAGACAAAACTAACACGAATCAAATTAGAACTAGAGAGTATCAACCACGTGTTTAACCACCACTATTTGTAAAACACATTTTGTATGCCAAATAATTATGCTACAGGGAAGCTAAATTACTAGACAGCCCGATTTAGTTTTTAATTGCTTCGGGTTATTCCCCATGGGTTTATTTAGTATATACGTTTCTGTTTTTATATATGTGGGTCATGTTTTCTAACAATTCTTAAAGTTTTAATCCGATTTGACTATTGACGACTCTTTGTTGGAGATGTCAGTGTGATGTGGCATGCCTGTCACAATCATGATTCAGGAACATATCTTCGTATTTAAAGGAATTATCCAAGGTAATTTTTTTATTTCTTTTGAGTGTTTAATTAGTGACTAAAGCACTTATATTCGCCTATAAGTCCGATTCAAATTGTAGCAGCCGTTTAAGCGCTATGTTCCCAAAAGCTAATTTTTAGAAAAAATGACCGCTTTCATTTTATTGACCCAGGGGAATTCCCCTAGATTTATTACCCAAAATATTTGGTTTCTGCACATCTAGACCACAAATGTCAAAGTTTTATTGCGATTCCATTACTCCTTTTGTTAAATGTCGGGGCGACATGCCATATCTGTTAAGCGTTTGACGAAAAACATAATAAAAAACCGACAAAAACAATGTGTCCCATTTCTCCAAATGAGACCAATAATTAAGACAAGTTGGGAACCCACTGTAAAAGTAAGTGGACATATAATAACCAACCTGAGATATGCGGACGACGTATCACTTACTGCCGGAAGTATGGAAGAACTTCAAGAACTAGTAGACAGAGTCCGTATAGATTATAGAAAGTAAAAAATCCGGACTCTTCCTCAATGCAAAGAAGACAAAAGTTATGAAGATCAGAAGGACACCTGATGAAAACGACGAAACAACCATCAAGATCAACAACGAGCCGATAGAAAACGTCAAACACTTCACTTACCTTGGAGTAGTCTTCACGGACACGTACGATGACAGTGTAGAGATAAAGAGAAGAATAGCTATTGCCAAGAACGCAACTGTTGCAATAACCAAAATTTGGAAAGACACAAACATTAGACTGACAACCAAAAAAACGTCTACTTATATCGCTAGTTTTCTCAATCGCTACATACGGAGCTGAATGTTGGTCTCTTAAGCAGTTTGACAAAAAGAGAATTGTCAGCTTCGAGCTCTGGTGTTTCAGACGTCTTCTTCGCGTTAGCTGGACCGAAAAAAAAACGAACGAAGAGATACTGCAAAGGAAGTTTATAGAACACATTCTGCGCAGGGACCACCACCTCGACAATGTGCTCCTTATCGGCATGGTCTACGGTCCTAGAGGTCGTGGACGTCCTAAAACGAGATACTGGGACGACATCAGGCAACTTACCGGATTGGGTGTCAAAGAAGCAATTCGACTCGCTCAGAACAGAATTGAGTGGAGGCGATTGGTGAAGAGGGCCACAGCGAGTCATCCGACTCAAACTGTTTTATGATGATGATGATGGGATCCCTTTTCCAATTTTTCATATTCAATCTTGTTCCGGTCGAATCCACTCGAATCAGTGTGCTACGTCCCGTTCGCAAATTTCCATAAAACAGTGTGCAAATTGGATATTGTTTTACAAATATCATTGATTTTGTTTTGCAAAACATTTATACCTGAAATTTGGCGTGCGGTTTAATACCCAACGCTTCTCTGTTGACAGCTAAATCGTAATAAAATCAAATAAATGTAATAAAAATGCCTTTCTCAACCTCGCCCCAAAATACGTAGCAATGACGTAATTCATAGAAATAAATTTAAAATCAAATTCCTGGCAACACTAATAATTACAGTCATTTACGCTCTGGCAGAACATGGAAGTCGGACGTTCTTACGCCTCTTCGCTCAGTAGTACTTCTACTGGAATAGCCATCATGTAACGCCAAAATTGCTCGAGTTTCTGGACAGGAAAGGCCTTCATGAGACGTAATTTGGCAAACTGCTTATAACAGAAAATCAATTAAAAGCATACATTTTGTACAGACCAAAGTGGACAAACGTAGTATTGCAACTGGTATTCGGTTGGCAATAGTTGAGAAATTGGATTTAAAAATAACGATACCAACCTATAAAGCAAACTGAACAAAAATGCTTCCAGCATTTCAAGGTGATTTATAAACTGGTTTTAATTATCTCATTTGAAGGGACAACTTCTACAGGAGATGCGTATTAAAGGAACTTGTCGATTCAAATACAAGGCAGTGTAGCTCAATGATTTACGGCGATTGGCAGCATATATGTTCGATGGTATGTATTGACGCTAACGGTAGTATAATCAATGTCCAATGGGTGTTGCAACTTACTATTTTAATATTATGAGCATGTTTAGTTCGGCAGAAAATCGTTATGTTTATTTGTGATGGCAGTTTTGGCATTAATTCGATCAATCCTGTTTTGTGGATGACTTAATTAAAGTTTATTTAACATGATGTTTTTTTTTGTTACAGGTACAGCGACGTATGTTAAAGTAGGCCTTATACTCGATGGAAAAAGGAGTCGTTCAGATTTTGGCGGTAAGAGACCATGTAGATACCTGGTTTATACCATTTCGGATATAACCGATATATTACGATACAAATATATCTAATTTCGGTTAAAGGTAAACCAAGATGGACGAGGATTTATTGGTTGACGATGGGTGAACCAGGCGATAAAATCAATTTACAAAATATGTTACCATGGTATATCTCCGGCTCTAAATGATGCTGAATTGCCAGACGGGCTGCCCAGAATTAATAACCAAGGTTATTGCAAATTGGATCCCTAAACTTCCGTTAATGGAAACAGGTAACAACAACGTGCTTTCACGGTAGACGGGCAAGTCTCTAAAGGAGCAAGTTAAACAACGGTCTAATACGTGAAGGATGGGGTTAAATCGCCGGTTAAAAGAAAACAAATCAATTTTCAACCCGAAGCACCAAGAGAGATTGGGTAAGAGCTCAAAACGCGAGGATAGTACTTCAATTGAATCTCTATAATTGTTAAAGTTTTGGATCATTTGTCTTAACAGGAATGCGCCTTCATATGAAGAATACCGCAAAGTCAGCAAAAAAAGTGTCGGATCTGTCTTCCAAGCGGATTCATCAATTAAGATCCTCCCAAACACGCGTTATTTGTGTTAAGGTGCCCTCGATAAAAGCAGCATGTGGTGTTCACTTCTATTTGGAAATGGTTTCTTAATAGAAAACAGTGCAATGGCACTGCCCTAATTCACCAGATTGTTACCTGTGGGGCTGGAACGGAGAAACTTTTGTTGATTAAAAGCATCAAACATGAGGCCTCCCATATATTTTCGGACCTAACAAATTCACCGAATGACATAACAATTCTGTTGACAACGTTTACAGGTACATTTGCATTTAACATCGAAGGATTATCCAGTCGGCATCGGGTATAATAAATCCAAAAAAGTTCTATGTTCTTTCAGAGGAAAAACTAACAACATGGCGCTGTACCCTGTCTTCACTAAAAGTAATGGTAATTGATGAGGTTTCGATGGTTGACACAATGTTGTACAGTAAACGTCTCAACCAAATGTTTACGCCAACAAACCCAGATGCAGTTTTTGGCAACATTTCGATTTTAGCTGTGGATGATTTTCATCAAATCCCGCCTGTTTGTGGAACATCACTTCTGAAACCAAAAAAAAAAATAATTTTGCACCTTCGGTCACAATTTGAAATTTATGATCTAAATCAAATATTGCGGCAAAAGCAGGATAAATAGTTTGCTCAGATTCTGAACTGCACCACAGTCTTCACCAAAAAAAGAGGAGAAACAAATGGTCCATTAATTAAAAATGCTGAATAGTTGTAACTTTTGTGGCGGTTGATTGGATTATCTGAAGAGAGCAAGGTTGATAAACCCGCAAATAGTGTGGTAGGTACTGCATACAACAATAATGACGGTATCAATCAATTGGGACTTTAATAGGCTTAAATAGAAGCAAAGGCCAACCAAAAGGAATTTACCCACCGGAAGCCGTTTTGATTCTGCATTAAAGCAGCCATTCAATAAAACGATACACAACAATCTACGTCAGACGACAATATCTACGGCTTCCTGGGCATTCAAGTAGCATTTAAGTAGGTGGACAAAATTTAAGGCTGTAACGATTAATATATCATTGTTTAACCTGGATAATAACTCCGGAAATGGGATATATTGCAATAAGTCACGCGACAGCAATTAACTGACTAATTTAAAACAGCACCACCCTATGAAAAGGTTGTTTGGCTAAAACAGTCACCAATAGTTTACCATTCTAAAACCTGATTTTTTGGATCCCCAAAATTCGAGGTTCCAAGGTTTAATATATATATTGCTTCGGTCGTTATAAATGTATAGGTGGTGGCTTAAAGATATACATAAATTTAAATTTCAGATCGGAACTTTTTACTAAACAGACGTAGCGTTGTTGTGTGATTGACTGGTTTAACCTCGTATCCTGGTCTCGTGTACTGCCTACCCAGCATCAAACGACCATCAAAAAACATCTCGGAGTTACCAGGGCGTTCGGACAAACATTTTATAACTGGAGATTCAACCAATCAACGAGGTATTAAAATAGATACAAAATTCTTGATAAGTTATTTTGTATTAATTATACAAAATAATGTCGTTCATTTTTTTCAATTCAAGCCTTTGGGTTCTTAGCAAATATTTGTAACAGTTCAATCTTAAACTGTTTTTTTTTATCTCCAGTACAGCGCGGGTGAAAATTACTCCTGATGGTGTTTCTCCTTCATTCAGTGTCGTGAAGAATATACTATTGAATATCAGCAGGAACAAATGTTTTAAATTAAAGCTTTTTTTAAGTGCTGTATTGAAATAAAGCTAAATTCCTAAAACAGTTCGATTTAGTTTTCATGGCTTCGGGGAATTCCCCATGGGCTTGGTAAATAAGTTTGTTTTTACATATGTGGGTCATGTTAACTATCAATTCTTAAAGTTTTAATCCGATTTGACTAATCCTTGTTGGAGATGTCAGTGCAATGTGGCATGCCTGTCACAATCATGAGTCAGGAACATCTTTTCGTTTTTAAGGGAGTTACCCTAAGTAAATGTTTTCTTTCTTTTAAGTTACACAGGGTGGCTAACGATCTAGCATTCCACCAAATCTGATCAAAATTAGAGCAGCCGGTTAAACGCTATGTTCCGAAAAGCTATTTTTTTAGAAAAATAACCGTTTTGGGTTTTAACGTCTCAGGGGAATTCCCCTGAATTCATTACCCAAAATTTTGGTTTCTGCATATCTAAACCCATGTTGTCTTACAAATGTCCAATTTTCATTGCGATTTCATTACTCCTTTTGGTAGATGTCGGGACGACAAGGCATGCTTGTCACATTCATGATTTGAGAACATATTCTATTTTTTGGGTTTTTCCCTTGGTAATTTTATTATTTCTTCTAAGTGTTAAATCAGTGACTAATGTACTTACATTCCACAAAATCTGATTTAAATTGTAACAGCCGTCCAAGCGCTATGCCCAAAAAGGGCAAATTTTTTTGAAAAAAATAGCGTTTTGGTTTTTAACGTCCCAGGGGAATTCCCCTGAATTTATCACCCAAAATTTTGGTTTCTGCATATCTTAACCATGTTGTCTAAAAAATGTCAAATTTTCATTGCAATTCCATTACTCCTTCTGGTAGATGTCGAGGCGACATGACATGCCTATCACAATTATAATTTCAGATCAAAATCTAGTTTTTTAGGGTAATTAGATAATTATTTTATTTCTTTTAAGTGTTAAATTAGTGACTAATGCAATTACACTACACAAAATCTCACTCAAATTGGAGCAGCCGTTCAAGCGCTATGCCACAAAAAGCTAAATTTTTCATAAAAAATACCGTTTTGGTTTTTAACCTACCAGGGAAATTCCCCTTGATTTATCACCCAACATTTTGGTTTCTGCATATTAAGACCATGTTGTCTAAGGAATGGCTAAGTTTCATTACGATTCCAATATTCCTTCTGGTAGATGTCGAGGCGAAATGCCATGCCTGTCAAACCTTTGACGAAAAAAAAGAAAGAAAAAAAAATGAGAAAAACAATATGTTTCCCAATGTTTCAATTGGGACCCATAACTACTCAAGTACCGCGCGTTAGTAGAAAATATTTGGAAGTTTTCAGCAACTCATCTTCTAGAGAGGAAGTTTTGGAACTTATTAATGAGCTAATGATTTTTCCTTCCAACTCCTCAAAGGCATTTCCAGTATAGCTTGTGTCCTCTTTTAGTCACAACAAACTTTTAGTTATACCAGCCTATGTGTGGAGCGAAAAATATCAAAACAGTTCCAATTAGACCGCGTCTAAAAAGCCATATTTTGACTCTAAACTATATGTATATATATGCAAGCGGGTTCCTAACATCGAAACTTAGGTCTGTAAAAATAACAAAAAAATTTAATAAAAAAATAAAATCGTGGGGCCAAATAGTAAACGCGACCCATATATATAGGCTACCGATTACAGTACAAAAACGGTCCTAGTGGCGAGCCCATCATGGGTTTAAAAGTTGACTGGATAAAAAAACGGACAAGAACACTACGTCCCCACAGTTTTCTTTTTTCGTACAAATAACTGGACGTTTAAAGCAAAGTTTCAGAACTCATTATTGCAGCGAATGATATTTTTCTCTAACTAATCGGAGGCATTTTCGTAGCCCGTATACTATATTACCTATTAAATAACCAAAACAAAGCTTTGATCAGCAATATTCAATTTTTATTGCGCAAATCAATGCGGGTACAATTATTGCTGCTTGGTGGTGCGGTTCACCAGTGACCCAAATGAACGTGGAGAAAATCTTGCTTTGGTTTCAAAACATCATCCTCGCCTTCCATCAATGGTGCAAGTTGAGCCAAATCTTCTACGGTTGGCATCCCTTTATTCTTGGCGTCTGTAAAGAAGATTTTTATAACAAGAAAACATTTCGTCGGGATCTATAACATTATATATAATGGCGAGAGATGTAAACCACAATATACTTGATGTAGATTCCATTGTACATAGGTTGGTATCGCACATAATGCACTTACCATAATATCTGTAATGCCTGTAGTAATACGCTGACACTTCTTGACCAGCGAAACAGCAAACAAGAACAAGAACGATGAGTAGTTTGCGATCCATCTTTGAAGTAACTGTGGGAGACTGTATTGCCAAGTAATGTTCTTGTCAATATATACCTTAGCTTTTCCTGTCAGTCGGCTGGAAAGGCTTTGATATCTTCCGTTCAGGATAAGCTAATATTTGATTGACATTTTATTATAAAGATAGAAGAGGTTTAATGTACACAATGAATGGGAAGTCTCTTCGAGGAGTTGGAAGGAAAATCATCAAGCACATTGATTGGTTTTAGTAGAAAATATTTGGAAGTTTTCAGCTACTCATATTTCTAGAGAGGAAGTTTTGGAACTTATTATTGAGCTTATGATTTTTCCTTCCAACTCCTTGAAGGCATTTCCTTTAGCTTGTGTCCTCTTTTACCCACAACAAACCTTTAGCTATACCAGCCTATGTGGTGCGGAAGATATCAAACAGTTCCAAATAGACCGCGTCCAAACTGGAAGTGTCAATCACCATTATTTTTAAACCATATTTTAACCGCAGCCTATTTTCTCACTGCTTTATTTATTGTAGCCAATATACTTAAAGGAAAGTTCTTCCACGGCCAAGCCGAAAATTGAAATCGCTGATAAATATAAAAATGCCTTCTAACGTAGACGATTTTATGTACAGTTCGGTATATGTATTAGTCGCGCAACAACTTAATCATTGCACAACCTAACCTAGTGGATATTTGGTTTCACCGATTAGCTCTAAATGTAGTCGGTCCCAAGGTGACGATTACCCGGGTAATGATACTTCTGCATTAGATATGTCGAACCACCGAATCAACTGGATCGATTCTTAGTAAGAATGCAATTTAAAAACGATACTTACTACCGACAAAAAAATCATTATAGAGAATATTGTAAATGTGAATATTTTCAAATGATACAGGATGTTATGATACACTTTTTGGTAATATTAAATAATTGCTTTCGTGCCGAACAGTTTAGTGGGTTAGTGCTGGGTCTTTCTTCCGAAGGGTGCAGAGCTTAAAATGCTCGCTTGCTAGTCGTTTGATTTTTCTTCCAACTCCTCGAAGAGACTTCCCATTCATTGTGTACATTAAACCTCTTCTATCTTTATAATAAAGTGTCAATCAAATATTGGCTTATACTAAACGGAAGATATCAAAGCCTTTCCAGCCGATTGACAGGAAAAGCTAAGGTATGTGGGGATTCAAGATATTTTATTCTTGGTTGGCGTGCTTATACCTTGCACTAAATCTGGCCCGAGTTCTCCAGCTATTAAGAATCCTTCTCGACAGGTTTCTTTATTGCAGCTTTAAAACTGACATTAAAATACATACAGTTCAACTGATTCGTTATACATGCCAGAAGCTTCGCTTCAAGCAGGCAAATATTTTTGTCGGTATTTCAGAACGCGTTTCTGATAATCGTTTGAAAAAATATGTGGACCGCGTTGCCGCTTATGTTATGTGTGCGGGAATTATAGCCGATTGACAGGCATAGGTAATGCTGCGCATGCATTAGGGCTTATTTTAACAAAACTTAATATAATACGCAAAAAATGTTACACAAGCCGCGAAATCACTACAGTTATACACAGGGGGTCATCGGGTTACGACGGTCCCGACGTTGTTTCGAGGTTACGAACGCTCTAACCTGAGTGGATAACCCGTTTTTGCAGATGACATGGCGACCGGACATAAATTTAAAGGGAACAAATATATACTGATTGTTAGTAGCGACCCGCTTGCATATATATACACATAGGGTAGAGTCAAAATGTGGTTTAAAAATAATAGTGATTGACACTTCCAGTTTGAACGCGGTCTACTTGGAACTGTTTTGATATCTTCCGCTCAACATAGGCTGATATAGCTAAAACTTTGTTGTGGGTAAAAGAGGACACAAGCTAAAGGAAATGCCTTCAAGGAGTTGGAAGGAAAAATCATAAGCTCATTAAATTTCCAAAACTTCCTCTCTAGAAATATGAGTTGCTGAAAACTTCCAAAAAGTTTCTACTAAAACCAATCAATGTTCTTGATGATTTTCCTTCCAACTCCTCGAAGAGACTTCCCATTCATTGTGTACATTAAACCTCTTTTATCTTTATAACAAAGTGTCAATCAAATATTAGCTTATACTAAACGGAAGATATCAAAGCCTTTCCAGCCGACTGACAGGAAAAGCTAAGGTATATATTGACAAGAACTTTACTTGGCAATACAGTCTCCCATAGTTACTTCAAAGATGGATCGCAAACTACTTATCGTTCTTGTTCTTGTTTTCTGCTTCGCTGGTCAAGAAGTGTCAGCGTATTACTACAGGCATTACAGATATTATGGTAAGTGCATTCTGGGCGATACCAACCTATGTACAATGGAATCTACATCAAGTATATTGTGGTTTTACAACTCTCGCCAATGTATAAATATTATAGATCCTGACGAAATGTTTTCTTGTTATATAAATCATCTTTACAGACGCCAAGAATAAAGGTATGCCAACCGTAGAGGATTTGGCTCAACTTGCACCATTGATGGAAGCCGAGGATGATGTTTTGAAACCAAAGCAAGATTTTATCCACATTCATTACTGGTGAACCGCACCACCACGCAGCAATAATTGTACCCGCATTGATTTGCCCAATACAAATTGAATACTGCTGATCAAAGCTTTGTTTTGGGTATTGAATAGGTGATAGAGTTAACGGGCAACGGAAATGTCCTCGATTAGTTAGAATAAAATATCATTCGCTGCAATATTGAGTTCTGAAACTTTACTTTAAACGTCCAGTTATTTGTACGATAAAAGAAAACATGGGGACATAGTGTACTTGACCGTTTTTTAATCCAGTCAAGTTTTGAACCCATGATCGGTAGCCCATATATATGGGTCTCGTTTAATATATATGGGTCGCAACTTAATCATTGCACAACCTAACCTAGTGGATACTTGGTTTCACCGATTAGCTCTAAATGTAGTTGGTCATAATGTGACGATTGCCCGGGTAATGATACTTCTGCATTAGATATGTCGTTCCACCGAATGATCAACTGGATCTAATTATAGTAAGAATTCAATTTAAAAACAATACCACTGACAGACAATTCAGCATAAAGAACACTGTAACTGTAAATATTTTAAAATTATACTGGATGTTATGATACACATTTTGGTAATATTAAATAATTGTTTTCGGGCCGAACAGTTTAGTGGGTTAGTGCTTGGTCTTTCTTCCGAAGGGTGCAGAACTAAAAAATGCTCGCTTGCTAGTCGTCTGTGCCTTGCGCAAGGCACATATCTGAAACCCATTTATTTTCGAGAAATTTAAGGGGGAAGTTTTAAAACCAATTAATGCGCTTGATGATTTTCCTTCCAACTCCTCGAAGAGACTTCCCATTCATTGTGTACATTAAACCTCTTTTATCTTTATAATAAAGTGTCAATCAAATATTAGCTTATACTAAACGGAAGATATCAAAGCCCTGTTCCAGCCGATTGATAGGAAAAGCTAAGGTATGTGGAGATTCAAGATATTTTATTCTTGGTTGGCGTGCTTATACCTTGCACTAAATCTGCCTTAGTTCTCCAGCTATTAAGAATCCTTCTCAAAAGGTTTCTTTATTGCAGCTTTAAAACTGACATTAAAATACATACAGTTCAACTGATTCGTTATACATGCCAGAAGCTTCGCTTCAAGCAGGCAAATATTTTGTCCGTATTTCAGAACGCGTTTCTGATAATCGTTTGAAAAAATATGTGGACCGCGTTGCCGATTATGGTATGTGTGCGGGGATTATAGCAGATTGACAGGCATAGGTAATGCTGCGCAAGCATTAGTGCTTATTTTAACAAAACTTATTATAATGTGCAAAAAATGTTACAGAAGCCGCGAAATCACTACAGTTATATACAGGGGTCCTCGGGTTACGACGATCCCGACGCTGTTTCGAGGTTACGAACGGCCTAACCTGAGTGGATAACCCGTTGTTGCAGATGACATGGCGACCGGACATAAATTTAAAGGGAACAAATATATACCGATTGTTAGTAGCGACCCGCTTGCATATATATACACATAGGGTAGAGTCAAAATGTGGTTTAAAAATAATAGTGATTGACACTTCCAGTTTGAACGCGGTCTACTTGGAACTGTTTTGATATCTTCCGCTCAACATAGGCTGATATAGCTAAAACTTTGTTGAGGGTAAAAGAGGACACAAGCTAAAGGAAATGCCTTCAAGGAGTTGGAAGGAAAAATCATAAGCTCATTAAATTTCCAAAACTTCCTCTCTAGAAATATGAGTTGCTGAAAACTTCCAAAAATTTTCTACTAAAACCAATCAATGTTCTTGATGATTTTCCTTCCAACTCCTCGAAGAGACTTCCCATACATTGTGTACATTAAACCTCTTTTATCTTTATAATAAAGTGTCAATCAAATATTAGCTTATACTAAACGGAAGATATATATCAAAGCCTTTCCAGCCGATTGACAGGAAAAGCTAAGGTATGTGGAGATTCAAGATATTTTATTCTTGGTTGGCGTGCTTTAACGTTGCACTAAATCTGGCCTGCGTTATACAGCTATTAAGACTCCTTCTCAAAAGGTTTCTTTATTGCAGTTTTAAAACTGGCATTAAAATACATACAGTTCAACTGATTCGTTATACATGCCAGAAGCTTCGCTTCAAGCAGGAAAATATTTTTGTCCGTATTTCAGAACGCGTTTCTGATAATCGTTTGAAAAAATATGTGGACCGCGTTGCAGCTTATGGTGTGTGTGCGGGGATTATAGCCCATTGAGAGGCATAGGTAATGCTGCGCATGCATTAGTAGCCTACTTATTTTAACAAAACTTATTATAATGTGCAAAAAATGTTACACAAGCCGCGAAATCACTACAGTTATAGACAGGGGGTCATCGGGTTACGACGGTCCCGACTTAGGCAATTTCGAGGTTACAAACGCTCTAACCTGAGTGGATAACCCGTTCTTATAGATGACATGGCGACCGGACATGACTGTCATCATCGAGACGCGAAAATAAAATTGAAAGGGAACAAATATTTACCGATTGTTGGTAGCGACCTGCTTGCATATATATACACATAGGGTAGAGTCAAAATGTGGTTTAAAAATAATAGTGATTGACACTTCCAGTTTGAACGCGGTCTACTTGGAACTGTTTTGATATCTTCCGCTCAACATAGGCTGGTATAGCTAAAACTTTGTTGTGGGTAAAAGAGGACACAAGCTAAAGGAAATACCTTCAAGGAGTTGGAAGAAAAAATCATTAGCTCATTAATTTTCCAATACTTCCTCTCTAGAAATATGAGTTGCTGAAAACTTCCAAAAATTTTCTACTAAAACCAATCAATGTTCTTGATGATTTTCCTTCCAACTCCTTGAAGAGACTTCCCATTCATTGTGTACATTAAACCTCTTTTATCTTTATAATAAAATGTCAATCAAATATTGGCTTATCCTGAACGGAAGATGTCAAAGCCTTTCCAGCCGACTGACAGGAAAAGCTAAGGTATATATTGACAAGAACTTTACTTGGCAATACAGTCTCCCATAGTTACTTCAAAGATGGATCGCAAACTACTCATCGTTCTTGTTCTTGTTTTCTGCTTCGCTGGTCAAGAAGTGTCAGCGTATCACTACAGATATTATGGTAAGTGCATTCTGGGCGATACCAACCTATGTACAATGGAATCTACATCAAGTATATTGTGGTTTTACTCCTCTCGCCATCATATATAATATAGATCCTGACGAAATGTTTTCTTGTTATATAAATCTTCTTTACAGACGCCAAGAATAAAGGTATGCCGACCGTAGAAGATTCGGCTCAACTTGCACCATTGATGGAAGCCAAGGATGATGTTTTGACACCAAAGCAAGATCTTTTCCACGTTCATTTGGGTCACTGGTGAATCTCACCACCACGCAGCAATAATTGTACCCGCATTGATTTGCCCAATACAAATTGAATATTGCTGATCAAAGCTTTGTTTTGGCTATTGAATAGGTGATAGAGTTAACGGGCAACGGAAATGCCCTCGATTAGTTAGAATAAAATATCATTCGCTGCAATATTTATTTCTGAAACCTTGCTTTAAACGTCCAGTTATTTGTACGATAAAAGAAAACATGGGGACATAGTGTACTTGACCGTTTTTTAATCCAGTCAAGTTTTAAACCCATGATCGGTAGCCCATATATATGGGTCGCGTTTAATATATATGGGTCGCAACTTAATCATTGCACAACCTAACCTAGTGGATACTTGGTTTCACCGATTAGCTCTAAATGTAGTTGGTCATAATGTGACGATTGTCCGGGTAATGATACTTCTGCATTAGATATGTCGTTCCACCGAATGATCAACTGGATCTATTCATAGTAAGAATGCAATTTAAAAACAATACCACTGACAGACAATTCAGCATAGAGAACATTGTAAATGTGAATATTTTAAAATTATACTGGATGTTATGATACACATTTTGGTAATATTAAATAATTGTTTTCGGGCCGAACAGTTTAGTGGGTTAGTGCTTGGTCTTTCTTCCGAAGGGTGCAGAACTAAAAAATGCTCGCTTGCTAGTCGTCTGTGGCCTTGCGCAAGGCACATATCTGAAACCCATTTAATTTTCGAGAAAATTTAAGGGGGAAGTTTTAAAACCAATTAATGTGCTTGATGATTTTCCTTCCAACTCTCGAAGAGACTTCCCATTCATTGTGTACATTAAACCTCTTTTATCTTTATAATAAAGTGTCAATCAAATATTGGCTTATCCTGAACGGAAGATATCAAAGCCTTTCCAGGCGATTAATAGGAAAAGCTAAGCTATGTGGAGATTCAAGATATTTTATTCTTGGTTAGCGTGCTTATACCTTGCACTAAATCTGGCCTGAGTTCTCCAGCTATTAAGACTCCTTCTCGAAAGGTTTCTTTATTGCAGCTTTAAAACTGGCATTAAAATACATACAGTTCAACTGATTCGTTATACATGCCAGAAGCTTCGCTTCAAGCAGGCAAATATTTTTGTCCGTATTTCAGCACGCGTTTCTGATAATCGTTTGAAAAAATATGTGGACCGCGTTGCAGCTTATGTTATGTGTGCGGGGATTATAGCCGATTGATGGGCATAGGAAATGCTGCGCATGCATTAGGGCTTATTTTAACAAAACTTATTATAATATGCAAAAAAATGTTACCCAGGCCGCAAAATCACTACAGTTATAGACAGGGGGTCATCGGGTTACGACGGTCCCGACTTACGCTGTTTCGAGGTTACGAACGCTCTAACCTGAGTGGATAACCCGTTGTTGCAGATGACATGGCGACCGGACATAAATTCAAAGGGAACAAATATTTACCGATTGTTGTTAGCGACCCGCTTGCATATATATACACATAGGGTAGAGTCAAAATGTGGTTTAAAAAATAGTGATTGACACTTCCAGTTTGGACGCTGTCGAATTGAAACTATTTTGATAACTTCCGCTCAACATAGGCTGATATAGCTAAAACTTTGTTGCGGGTAAAAGAGGACACAAGCTAAAGGAAATGCCTTCAAGGAGTTGGAAGGAAAAATCATAAGCTCATTAAATTTCCAAAACTTCCTCTCTAGAAATATGAGTTGCTGAAAACTTCCAAACATTTTCTACTAAAACCAATCAATGTTCTTGATGATTTTCCTTCCAACTCCTCGAAGAGACTTCCCATTCATTGTGTATATTAAACCTCTTCTATCTTTATAATAAAATGTCAATCAAATATTGGCTTATCCTGAACGGAAGATATCAGAGCCTTTCCAGCCGACTGACAGGAAAAGCTAAGGTATATATTGACAAGAACTTTAGTTGGCAATACAGTCTCCCATAGTTACTTCAAAGATGGATCGCAAACTACTCATCGTTCTTGTTCTTGTTTGCTGCTTCGCTGGTCAAGAAGTGTCAGCGTATTACTACAGATATTATGGTAAGTGCATTCTGGGCGATACCAACCTATGTACAATGGAATCTACATCAAGTATATTGTGGTTTTACTCCTCTCGCCATCATATATAATATAGATCCCGACGAAATGTTTTATTGGTATATAAATCTTCTTTACAGACGCCAAGAACAAAGGTATGCCGACCGTAGAAGATTCGGCTCAACTTGCACCATTGATGGAAGCCGAGGATGATGTTTTGGCACCAAAGCAAGATCTTTTCCACCTTCATTTGGGTCACTGGTGAATCTCACCACCACGCAGCAATAATTGTACCCGCATTGATTTGCCCAATACAAATTGAATATTGCTGATCAAAGCTTTGTTTTGGGTATTGAATAGGTGATAGAGTTAACGGGCAACGGAAATGCCCTGGATTAGTTAGAATAAAATATCATTCGCTGCAATATTGAGTTCTGAAACCTTGCTTTAAACGTCCAGTTATTTGTACGATAAAAAAAAACATGGGGACATAGTGTACTTGACCGTTTTTTAATCCAGTCAAGTTTTGAACCCATGATCGGTAGCCCATATATATGGGTCTCGTTTAATATATATGGGTCGCAACTTAATCATTGCACAATCTAACCTAGTGGATACTTGGTTTCACCGATTAGCTCTAAATGTAGTTGGCCATAATGTGACGATTGCCCGGGTAATGATACTTCTGCATTAGATATGTCGTTCCACCGAATGATCAACTGGGTCTATTCATAGTAAGAATGCAATTTAAAATCAATACCACTGACAGACAATTCAGCATAAAGAACATTGTAAATGTGAATATTTTAAAATTATACTGGATGTTATGATACACATTTTGGTAATATTAAATAATTGTTTTCGGGCCGAACAGTTTAGTGGGTTAGTGCTGGGTCTTTCTTTCGAAGGGTGCAGAACTAAAAAATGCTCGCTTGCTAGTCGTCTGTGCCTTGCGCAAGGCACATATCTGAAACCCATTTATTTTCGAGAAATTTAAGGGGGAAGTTTTAAAACCAATTAATGCGCTTGATGATTTTCCTTCCAACTCCTCGAAGAGACTTCCCATTCATTGTGTACATTAAACCTCTTTTATCTTTATAATAAAGTGTCAATCAAATATTAGCTTATACTAAACGGAAGATATCAAAGCCTTTCCAGCCGATTGATAGGAAAAGCTAAGGCATGTGGAGATTGAAGATATTTGGTTCTTGGTTGGCGTGCTTATACCTTGCACTAAATCTGGCCTGAGTTCTCCAGCTATTAAGACTCATTCTCGAAAGGTTTCTTTATTGCAGCTTTAAAACTGGCATTAAAATACATACAGCTCAATTGATTCGTTATACATGCCAGAAGCCTCGCTTCAAGCAGGCAAATATTTTTGTCCGTATTTCAGAACGCGTTTCTGATAATCGCTTGAAAAAATATTTGGACCGCGTTGCAGCTTATGGTATGTGTGCGGGGATTATAGCCGATTGACAGGCATAGGTAATGCTGCGCATGCATTAGGGCTTATTTTAACAAAACTTATTATAATGTGCAAAAAATGTTACACAAGCCGCGATATCACTACAGTTATAGATAGGGGGTCATTGGGTTACGACGGTCCCGACTTACGCTATTTCGAGGTTACGAACGCTCTAACCTGAGTGAATAACCCGTTGTTGCAGATGACATGGCGACCGGACATGCCTGTCACCATCGAGACGCGAAAACAAAATTGAAAGGGAACAAATATATGCCGATTGTTGGTAGCGACCTGCTTGCATATATATACACATAGGGTAGAGTCAAAATGTGGTTTAAAAATATTAGTGATTGACACTTCCAGTTTGAACGCGGTATACTTGGAACTGTTTTGATATCTTCCGCTCAACATAGGCTGGTATAGCTAAAAGTTTGTTGTGGGTAAAAGAGAACACAGCTACTGGAAGTACCTTCAAGGAGTTGGAAGAAAAAATCATAAGCTCATTAATTTTCCAATACTTCCTCTCTAGAAATATGAGTTGCTGAAAACTTCCACAAATTTTCTACTAAAACCAATCAATGTTCTTGATGATTTTCCTTCCAACTCCTCGAAGAGATTTCCCATTCATTGTGTACATTAAACCTCTTTTATCTTTATAATAAAGTGTCAATCAAATATTAGCTTATACTAAACGGAAGATATCAAAGCCTTTCCAGCCGATTGATAGGAAAAGCTAAGGTATGTGGAGATTCAAGAGATTTTATTCTTGGTTGTCGTGCTTTTACGTTGCACTAAATCTGGCCTGCGTTTTACAGCTATTAAGACTCCTCCTCGAAAGGTTTCTTAATTGCAGCTTTAAAACTGGCATTAAAATACATGCAGTTCAACTGATTCGTTATACATGCCAGAAGCTTCGCTTCAAGCAGGCAAATATTTTTGTCCGTATTTCAGAACGCGTTTCTGATAATCGCTTGAAAAAATATGTGGACCGCGTTGCAGCTTATGGTATGTGTGCGCGGATTATAGCCGATTGACAGGCATAGGTAATGCTGCGCATGCATTAGTGCTTATTTTAACAAAACTTATTATAATGTGCAAAAAATGTTACACAAGCCGCGAAATCACTACAGTTATAGACAGGGGGTCATTGGGTTACGACGGTCCCGACTTACGCTATTTCGAGGTTACGAACGCTCTAACCTAAGTGGATAACCCGTTCTTATAGATGACATGGCGACCGGACATGCCTGTCAACATCGAGGCGCGGAAACAAAATTCAAAGGAAACAAATATTTACCGGTTGTTGTTAGCGACCTGCTTGCATATATATATATACACATAGGGTGGAGTCAAAATGTGGTTTAAAAATAATGGTAATTGACACTGCCCATTTTGAACGCGGTCTAATTGGAACTGTTTTGATATCTTCCGCTTAACATAGGCTGGCATATCTAAAAGTTTGTTGTGGGTAAAAGAGAACACAGCTACTGGAAGTACCTTCAAGGAGTTGGAAGGAAAAATCATTAGCTCATTAAATTTCCAATACTTCCTCTCTAGAAATATGAGTTGCTGAAAACTTCCAAACATTTTCTACTAAAACCAAACAATGTTCTTGATGATTTTCCTTCCAACTCCTCGAAGAGACTTCCCATTCATTGTGTACATTAAACCTCTTTTATCTTTATAACAAAGTGTCAATCAAATATTAGATTATACTGAACGGAAGATATCAAAGCCTTTCCAGCCGATTGACAGGTAAAGCTAAGGTAAGTGGAGATTCAACATATCTTATTCTTGGTTGGCATGCTTTTACGTTGCACTAAATCTGGCCTGAGTTCTCCTGCTATTAATACTCCTTCTCGAAAGGTTTCTTTATTGCAGCTTTAAAACTTACATTAAAATACATGTAATAGTTAAATATAGCGCCCTAGTGTTAACATAATTCCCACAATGCATTTATGTAAAACCAAGGATATTCAATACTTGACGCAATACAATGAGGACCGCCATAACGAGTGTTCCAATATAGACACGTGCTGAGATCTGCCAGAAACTCACGAGTTATACAGATAGAGTCAATAACTCATATTAAGTAAATGTGATAGAACTCATTATTACAATACATACAGTTCAACTGATTCGTTATACATGCCCAAACCTCGCTTCAAGCAGGCAAATATTTTTGTCTGTATTTCAGAACGCGTTTCTGATAATCGTTTGAAAAAAATATTTGGACCGCGTTGCCGCTTATGGTATGTGTGCGGGGATTATAGCCGATTGACAGCATAGGTAATGCTGCGCATGCATTAGGGCTTATTTTAACAAAACTTATTATAATGTGCATAAAATGTTACACAAGCCGCGAAATCACTACAGTTATATACAGGGGGTCCTCGGGTTACGACGATCCCGACGCTGTTTCGAGGTTACGAACGGCCTAACCTGAGTGGATAACCCGTTGTTGCAGATGACATGGCGACCGGACATAAATTTAAAGGGAACAAATATATACCGATTGTTAGTAGCGACCCGCTTGCATATATATACACATAGGGTAGAGTCAAAATGTGGTTTAAAAATAATAGTGATTGACACTTCCAGTTTGAACGCGGTCTACTTGGAACTGTTTTGATATCTTCCGCTCAACATAGGCTGGCATATCTAAAAGTTTGTTGTGGGTAAAAGAGAACATAGCTACTGGAAGTACCTTCAAGGAGTTGGAAGGAAAAATCATTAGCTCATTAATTTTCCAATACTTCCTCTCTAGAAATATGAGTTGCTGAAAACTTCCAAATATTTTCTACTAACGCGCGGTACTTGAGTAGTTTAAAGTTGGGTTTTTTCACTGCTTTATTTATTGTAGCCTATATACTTAAAGGGAAGCCTTTCTACGGCCAAGCAGAAAATTGAAATCGCTAATAAATTTTAAAATGCCTCCTAACGTAGACGAATTTTATGTACAATTCGGTATATGTATCGGTCGCGTAAACCATTCGACCACAAGGATGTACAAATGTGCGTTTCCTGCAAAAATGAATAGCTTAATCATTGCACAACCTAACCTAGTGGATATTTGGTTTCACCGATTAGCTCTAAATGTAGTCGGTCCCAAGGTGACGATTACCCGGGTAACGATACTTCTGCATTAGATATGTCGAACTACCGAATCAACTAAATCAATTCATAGTAAGAATGTGATTTAAAAACAATACAACTGACAGACAATTCAGCATAGAGAACATTGTGAATGTAAATGTTTTAAAATGATACTGGATGTTATATGAGTAGCTGAAAACTTCCAAATATTTTCTACTAAAACCAATCAATGTGCTTGATGATTTTCCTTCCAACTCCTCGAAGAGACTTCCCATTCATTGTGTACATTAAACCTCTTCTATCTTTATAATAAAATGTCAATCAAATATTGGCTTATCCTGAACGGAAGATATCAAAGCCTTTCCAGCCGACTGACAGGAAAAGCTAAGGTATATATTGACAAAAACTTTACTTGGCAATACAGTCTCCCATAGTTACTTCAAAGATGGATCGCAAACTACTCATCGTTCTTGTTCTTGTTTGCTGCTTCGCTGGTCAAGAAGTGTCAGCGTATTACTACAAGTATTACAGATATTATGGTAAGTGCATTCTGGGCGATACCAACCTATGTACAATGGAATCTACATCAAGTATATTATATGGTCTACTTCTCTCGCCAATATACAAATATTATAGATCCTGACGAAATGTTTTCTTGTTATATAAATCTTCTTTACAGACGCCAAGAATAAAGGTATGCCGACCGTAGAAGATTCGGCTCAACTTGCACCATTGATGGAAGCCGAGGATGATGTTTTGGCACCAAAGCAAGATTTTATCCACATTCATTACTGGTGAACCGCACCACCACGCAGCAATAATTGTACCCGCATTGATTTGCCCAATACAAATTGAATATTGCTGATCAAAGCTTTGTTTTGGGTATTGAATAGGTGATAGAGTTAACGGGCAACGGAAATGCCCTCGATTAGTTAGAATAAAATATCATTCGCTGCAATATTGAGTTCTGAAACCTTGCTTTAAACGTCCAGTTATTTGTACGATAAAAGAAAACATGGGGACATAGTGTACTTGACCGTTTTTTAATCCAGTCAAGTTTTGAACCCATGATCTATATATATGGGTCTCGTTTAATATATATGGGTCGCAACTTAATCATTGCACAACATAACCTAGTGGATACTTGGTTTCACCGATTAGCTCTAAATGTAGTTGGTCATAATGTGACGATTGCCCGGGTAATGATACTTCTGCATTAGATATGTCGTACCACCGAATGATCAACTGGATCTATTCATAGTAAGAATGCAATTAAAAAAAACAATACCACTGACAGACAATTCAGCATAGAGAACATTGTAAATGTGAATATTTTAAAATTATACTGGATGTTATGATACACATTTTGGTAATATTAAATAATTGTTTTCGGGCCGAACAGTTTAGTGGGTTAGTGCTTGGTCTTTCTTCCGAAGGGTGCAGAACTAAAAATGCTCGCTTGCTAGTCGTTTGTGCCTTGCGCAAGGCACATATCTGAAACCCATTTATTTTCGAGAAATTTAAGGGGGAAGTTTTAAAACCAATCAATGTGCTTGATGATTTTCCTTCCAACTCCTCGAAGAGACTTCCCATTCATTGTGTACATTAAACCTCTTTTATCTTTAAAATAAAGTGTCAATCAAATATTAGCTTATACTAAACGGAAGATATCAAAGCCTTTCCAGCCGATTGATAGGAAAAGCTAAGGTATGTGGAGATTCAAGAGATTTTATTCTTGGTTGTCGTGCTTTTACGTTGCACTAAATCTGGCCTGAGTTCTCCAGCTATATATACTCCTTCTCGAAAGGTTTCTTTATTGCAGCTTTAAAACTGACATTAAAATACATGTAATAGTTAAATATATCGCCCCTAGTTTTAACATAATTCCCACAATGCATTTATGTAAAACTAAGGATATTCAATACTTGACGCAATACAATGAGGACCGCTATAACGAGTGTTCCAATATAGACACGTGCTGAGATCTGCCAAAAACTCACGAGTTATACAGATAGAGTCAATATCTCATATTAAGTAAATGTGATAGAACTCATTATTACAATACATACAGTTTAACTGATTCGTTATACATGCCCAAACCTCGCTTCAAGCAGACAAATATTTTTGTCTGTATTTCAGAACGCGTTTCTGATAATCGTTTGAAAAAATATGTGGACCGCGTTGCCGCTTATGGTATGTGTGCGGGGATTATAGCCGATTGACAGCATAGGTAATGCTGCGCATGCATTAGGGCTTATTTTAACAAAACTTATTATAATGTGCAAAAAATGTTACACAAGCCGCGAAATCACTACAGTTATAGACAGGGGGTTCTCGGGTTCACGACGGTCCCGACTTAGCTGTTTCGAGGTTACAAACGCTCTAACCTGAGTGGATAACCCGTTCTTATAGATGACATGGCGACCGGACATGCCTGTCACCATCGAGCCGCGGAAATAAAATTCAAAGGGAACAAATATTTACCGATTGTTGGTAGCGACCTGCTTGCATATATATACACATAGGGTAGAGTCAAAATGTGGTTTAAAAATAATAGTGATTGACACTTCCAGTTTGAACGCGGTCGAATTGGAACTATTTTGATAACTTCCGCTCAACATAGGCTGATATAGCTAAAACTTTGTTGTGGGTAAAAGAGGACACAAGCTAAAGGAAATGCCTTCAAGGAGTTGGAAGGAAAAATCATTAGCTTATTAAATTTCAAAAACTTCCTCTCTAGAAATATGAGTTGCTGAAAACTTCCAAACATTTTCTACTAAAACCAATCAATGTGCTTGATGATTTTCCTTCCTACTCCTCGAAGAGACTTCTCATTCATTGTGTACATTAAACCTCTCCTATCTTTATAATAAAATGTCAATCAAATATTGGCTTATCCTGAACGGAAGATATCAAAGCCTTTCCAGCCGACTGACAGGAAAAGCTAAGGTATATATTGACAAGAACTTTACTTGGCAATACAGTCTCCCATAGATACTTCAAAGATGGATCGCAAACTACTCATCGTTCTTGTTCTTGTTTTCTGCTTCGCTGGTCAAGAAGTGTCAGCGTATCACTACAGATATTATGGTAAGTGCATTCTGGGCGATACCAACCTATGTACAATGGAATCTACATCAAGTATATTGTGGTTTTACTCCTCTCGCCATCATATATAATATAGATCCTGACGAAATGTTTTCTTGTCATAAAAATCTTCTTTACAGACGCCAAGAATAAAGGTATGCCGACCGTAGAAGATTTGGCTCAACTTGCACCATTGATGGAAGCCGAGGATGATGTTTTGGCACCAAAGCAAGATCTTTTCCACGTTCATTTGGGTCACTGGTGAATCTCACCACCACGCAGCAATAATTGTACCCGCATTGATTTGCCCAATACAAATTGAATATTGCTGATCAAAGCTTTGTTTTGGGTATTGAATAGGTGATAGAGTTAACGGTCAACGGAAATGCCCTGGATTAGTTAGAATAAATTATCATTCGCTGCAATATTGAGTTCTGAAACCTTGCTTTAAACGTCCAGTTATTTGTACGATAAAAGAAAACATGGGGACATAGTGTACTTGACCGTATTTTAATCCAGTCAAGTTTTGAACCCATGATCGGTAGCCCATATATATGGGTCGCGTTTAATATATATGGGTCGCAACTTAATCATTGCACAACCTAACCTAGTGGATACTTGGTTTCACCGATTAGCTCTAAATGTAGTTGGTCATAATGTGACGATTGCCCGGGTAATGATACTTCTGTATTAGATATGTCGTTCCACCGAATGATCAACTGGATCTAATTATAGTAAGAATGCAATTTAAAAACAATACCACTGACAGACAATTCAGCATAGAGAACATTGTAAATGTGAATATTTTAAAATTATACTGGATGTTATGATACACATTTTGGTAATATTAAATAATTGTTTTCGGGCCGAACAGTTTAGTGGGTTAGTGCTGGGTCTTTCTTTCGAAGGGTGCAGAACTAAAAAATGCTCGCTTACTAGTCGTTTGTGCCTTGCGCAAGGCACATATCACGAACCCATTTATTTTCGAGAAATTTAAGGGGGAAGTTTTAAAACCAATCAATGCGCTTAATGATCTTCCTTACAACTCCTCGAAGAGACTTCCCATTCATTGTGTACATTGAACCTCTTCTATCTTTATAATAAAGTGTCAATCAAATATTAGCTTATAGCCTACTAAACGGAAGATATCTAAGCCTTTCCACCCGATTGACAGGAAAAGCTAAGGTACGTGGAGATTCAAGATATTTTATTCTTGGTTAGCGTGCTTATACCTTGCACTAAATCTGGCCCGAGTTCTCCAGCTAGTAATACTCCTTCTCGAAAGGTTTCTTTATTGCAGCTTTAAAACTGGCATTAAAATACATACAGTTCTACTGATTCGTTATACATGCCAAAAGCTTCGCTTCAAGCAGGCAAATATTTTTGTCCGCATTTCAGCACGCGTTTCTGATAATCGTTTGAAAAAATATGTGGACCACGTTGCAGCTTATGTGGTATGTGTGCGGGGATTATAGCCGATTGATAGGCATAGGAAATGCTGCGCATGCATTAGTGCTTATTATGGGTCCCATTTGGAAAAATGGGACACATATTGTTTTTGTCCGTTTTTTTTTCTTTTTTTTTCTTTTTTTTTTCGTTTTTTTTTCGTCAAACGCTTGACAGGCATGGCATGGCGCCCCGACATCTACCAGAAGGAATAATGGGATTGCAATGAAACTTTGTCATTTGTTAGACAACATGGTCTTGACATGCAGAAACCAAAATTTTGGGTGATAAATTAAGGGGAATTCCCCTTGGGAGGTTAAAAACCAAAACGGTATTTTTTATGAAAAATTGCGCTTTTTGTGGCATAGCGCTTGAACGGCTGCTCCAATTTGAATAAGATTGGGTGGGATGTAAGTACATTAGTCACTGATTTAGCACTTAAAAAGAAATAAAAAATTTACTTAGGGAAATACCCCAAAAATTCGATTTTGTTCTGAAATTATGATTGTGACAGGCATGTCATGTCGCACTGACATCTCCAACAAGAAGTCAACAAATCACATTATAACTTTAAGAATTGTTACATGACATGGCCAACATATGTAAAAACAGAAACTTATCTACTAAACCTAGGGGAATTCCCTGAAACCTTGAAAAACTAAATTGGGCTGTTTTGGCAATTTAGCTTTATTTCATTACAGCGCTTAAAAAGGTTTAATTTAAAACATTTGAGGTAAAATGTTCGTAAATTAAGATGTTTATTCTTTTTTTAACTACACATTGAAAAGAAGTTTGGTTGGACAACTATGGGACCCATGCGTTTATGTTTGCAGAAACAAACTACATACTGCAGTGTATAAAATACAAATATATGGTTAGGGACCCTGTAGCATGAATATATGGCATACAAAATGTGTTTTACAAATGGTGGTGGTTAAACACGTGGTTGACACTCTCTAGTTTAAAATTGGAACCGCCATTCAAGCGCTATGACCCCAAAAGCAAAATTTGAGCGAAAAATATCGTTTTGGTTTATTTTTCCTAAATTTATCACCCAAAATTTTGTTTTTTGCATACCTAGACCATGTTGTCTAAAGAATGACAAAAATTCATTGCGATTTATTTACTCTTTTTTGTAGAGTCGGGACGATATTCCATGCCTGTCACAATATTGATTTAGGAACATATCTTCATTTATAGGGTATTTAGTTACATAGGTGATTATTTTTTCTTTTAAGTTCAAAAGCAGCGGCTAACAAACTTACATTTCATGAAATCTGATCAAAATTAAAGCCGACGAAATACACTAAAAAATAAGATTTTGTTCCCAAATCATGTTTGTGACAGGCATACCATCTCGACCCGACATCTACCAAAAGGAATATTGGAATCGAAATAAAAATTGAACATTTGTTAGACAACATGGTCGAGATATGCAGAAACCAAAATTTTGGGTGATAAATCTAAGGGAATTACCCGAAGACATTAATAACCAAAAGGGTCATTTTTCTAAAAAAACTAGATTTTTTGTGGCATAGCGCTTGAACGGCTGCTCCAATTCGATTCATATTTGGTGGAATGTAAGTGCATTACCTACTTTTTAACATTTTAGATTTAACAATTAGAAAAAATAAATAAAAATATATAGGGAAATACCCTAAAAAATAAGATTTTGTTCTCAAATCATGATTGTGACAGGCATGGCATGACGCCCCGACATCTACCAGATGAAACAATAAAATAGTAATAAAGCTTGGTCATTTGTTAGACAACATGGTCTAGATACGCAGGAGCAAAATTGTGGGTGTTAAATCTAGGGGAATTCCCCGGAGACGTTAATAACCAAAACGGTATTTTTTTCTAAAAAACTAGTTTTTTGGCATAGCGCTTGAACGGCTGCTCCAATCTGATTCAGATTTGGTGGAATGTTGGTGCATTACCTACTAATTTAACAATTTAAAAAAATATCTAGGGAAATACCCTAAAAATAAGATTTTGTTCTCAAATCATGATTGTGACAGGCATGGCATGACGCCCCGACATCTACCAGAAGGAATATTGGAATCGAAATAAAAATTTAACATTTGTTAGACAACATGGTCTAGATATGCGGAAACCATAATTTTGGGTTATTAATCTAAGGGAATTCCCCGTATGCGTTAAAAACCAAAACGGTTATTTTTCTAAAAAAATAGCTTTTCGGAACATAGCGTTTAAACGGCTGCTCAAATTTTGATCAGATTTGGTGGAATGCTAGATCGTTAGCTATCCTGTGTCACTTAAAAGAAAGAAAACATTTACTTAAGGTAACTCCCTTAAATATGAAGATATGTTCCTGACTCATGATTGTGACACGCATGCCACATTGCACTGACATCTCCAACGAGGATTCGTCAAATCGGATTAAAACTTTAAGAATTGATAGTTAACATGACCCACATATGTAAAAACAGAAACTTATTTACCAAGCCCATGGGGAATTCCCCGATGCCATAAAAAACTAAATCGAACTGTTTCAGGAATTTAGCTTCATTTCAATACAGCACTTGAAAAAAAAGCTTTAATTTAAAACATTTGTGATGAAATCTTTGTAAATCCAACACGATTGTTCTTTTTTTACCTACACATGTAGAAGAAGTTTGGTTTGATAACTATGGGACCCATGAGTTTATGCTTGCAGAAACAAAAACTACATACGCAGTGTATTACAAACATAATGTGGTTAGGGACCCTGTAGCATGAATATATGGCATACAACATGTGTTTAAAAAAAAGTGGTGATTAAACACGTGATTGACACTCTCTAGTATTTACGAACATTTTAACACAAATATTTATGGGTCCCAATTGAAAAATTGGGACACATATTGTTTTAGTTTTTTATGGCTTCGAGGAATCCTGTCCTTTTATTTCCTTTAAGCGCTAAATCAGTGAGTAATGCATTTGCGTTCCATCATATCTGATTCAAATTGGAGCAGCCGTTTAAGCGCTATGCCCAGAAAAACCTTTTTTAGAAAAAAAATACCGTTTTGGTTTTTAACGTCTCAGGGGAATTCCCCTGGATTTATCACCCACAATTTTGGAGTTTGCATGTATAAACCATTTTGTTTTAACAAACGACAAATTTTTATTGCGATTCCATTACTCCTTTTGATAGATGTCTGGGCGACATGGCATGCCTGTCACAATTATGATTTAAGGACATAATCTTATTTTTAAGGGTATTTCCCTAGGTATTTTTTTTATTTTTTCCAATTGTTAAATCAGTGGTTGGTGCACTTACATTCCACCAAATCGTGTTAAAATTGGAGCAGTCGTTTAAGCGCTATGCTCCAAAAACCAATTTTTTAAGAAAAAATTACCGTTTTGGTTTTTAACGTCCCAGGGGAATTCCCCTGGATTAATTACCCAAAATTTTGATTTCTGCATATCTAGACCATGTTGTCTAACAAAAGACAAATTTTTATTGCGATTCCATTACTCCTTTTGGTAGATGTCTGGGCGACATGGCATGCCTGTCACAATTATGATTTAAGGACATAATCTTATTTTTAAGGGTATTTCCCTAGGTATATTGTTTATTTTTTCCAATTGTTAAATCAGTGGTTGGTGCACTTACATTCCATCAAATCTTGCTAAAATTGGAGCAGCCGTTTAAGCGCTATGCTCCAAAAACCATTTTTTTAAGGAAAAATTACCGTTTTGGTTTTTAACGTCCCAGGGGAATTCCCCTGGATTAATCACCCAAAATTTTGATTTCTGCATATCTAGACCATGTTGTCTAACAAAATACAAAGTTTTATTGCGATCCCATTATTCCTTCTGGTAGATGTCGAGCGATATGCCATGCCTGCCAAGCGTTTGACGAAAAAAAGAGAAAAAAAGAAAAAAACGAAAAAAAACGGACAAATCAATATGTGTCCCATTTTTTCAAATGGGACCCATAATACTCACTGATTTAACACTTAGAAGAAATAAAAAAAATATCTAAGAAAATACCCTAAAAATAAGATTTTATTATCAAATGATGATTGTGACAGGCATATCGCCTCGACATCTACTAAAAGGAGTAGTGGAATCGCAATGAAACTTGGTGATTAGACAACATGGCCTAGATGTGCAGAAACCAAAATTTTGGGTGATAAATTTAGGGGAATTCCCTTGGACGTAGAAAACCAAAACCGGTCATTTTTTCTAAAAAAAATAGCTTTTTAGGGCATAGCGCTTGAACGCCTGCTCCAATTGCAACCATATTTGAAAAAATCTAAGTGCATTAGTCACTGATTTAACACTTAAAATATATGAAAAAAATACCTAGGAAAATGCCCTAAAAATAAGACTTTGTTCTCAAATTTTGATTTTGACAAGCATGACATGTCGCCCCGACATCTACCATAAAGAATATTGCAATTGAAATGAAACTTGGTGATTTGTTAAACAACATGTTCTATATATGCAAAAACCAAAATTTTGGGTAATGAGTTCAGGGAATTCCCCGGGGCGTTAAACACCAAAACGGTAATTTTTCTAAAAAAACTAGTTTTTTGGGCATGGCGCTTAAACGGCTGCTTCAATCTGATTTGGATTTGGTGGAATGTAAGTACATTAGTCAAAAAAATTATCTAGGGAAATACCCTAAAAAAAGTTTTTGTTCTCAAATCATGATTGTGGCAGGCATGGCATGACGCCTTGACATTTACCAGAAGGAATAATGAAATAGTAACAAAACTTAGTCATTTGTTAGACAACATAGTCTAAATACGCAGTAGAAAAATTGTGGGTGATAAATCTAGGGGAATTCCCCTGAGACGTTAAAATCCAAAACGGTTATTTTCCTAAAAAATAGCTTTTCGGGCCATAGCGTTTGAACGGTTGCTCTAATTTTGATTAGATTTGGTGGAATGCTGGATCGTTAGCCACCATGTGTCAACTTAGGGTAACCCCCCTAAACTTAGGGTAACTCCCTTAAAAACGAAGATATGTTCCTGACTCATGATTGTGACCAGCATGCCACATTACATTGACATCTCCAACAAGGATTCGTCAAATTGGATTAAAACTTTAAGAATTGTTAGATAACATGACCCACATATGTAAAAACAGAAACTTATGTACTAAGCCTGTCGTATCGACATAATTGCCTGTTGGCGAGATCGTTCCAAGAAAACTACAAGGAACAAAAGAAATCGCTAAATGACGAAGGACGGTCTAAATTCACGATGTAATTCAACACGACTTACGTAAACGTTTAAATCCAGTGCGCATTTAATTACCATTGTATCTAGCGCCAAAATAATCTATTGTTTGTGTTTTAGATATTCTCCATCGCACTTTTTCCTTGGAGCAAAATCGCGTATAAAAGACTCCATTTCATCAGAGAGATACACATACAGACACGGAGATGTCTAGGCTTACAGAACTGTGTTTCAAATTCACAGTTTGTATAGCCTAGGCTCTGGTGCTCTCGAGGGCGGGAATACGCTTAACGTACCCTACAGCCCGTCCCCATTTATAAAACTACGTAGCCGGTTATGCTTATGTATTATTGTAATTGTACCGTTACGTTATCGGAGTCAAACTGTAATAATAAAATAAAACCGCTACTTGTCTACCTTATAAAAACTAATAATTTATAAGTTCAATAAGCAGCCGCTACAAGCCCATGGGGAATTCCCCGAAGCCATCAAAAACTAAATCGGGCTGATTTAGGTATTTAGCATTATTTCAATACAGCACTTAAAAAATGCTTTAATTCAAAACATTTGTGGTGAAACCCTCGTAAATCTACCACTTGTTATTGGATTGTTATTTTTTACCTACACATGGAGAAGAAGTTTGGTTTGATAACTATGGGATCCATGCGTTTATGCTTGCAGAAACAAAAACTACATACTCAGTGTATAAAATACAAAATGTGGTTTGGGACCCTATAGCATTAATATATGGCATACAACATGTGTTTTACAAATAGTGGTGGTTAAACACGTGGTTGACACTCTCTCTCTCTCTTAATTTATGTAACTGAAATATTTGTACGTAAATAATACTTCTTTATGTGCAGGATATTTACGGGAAAATGTAGTTTTAGGCACCGTTTCAATATGCCTGTCAAATTAACGAACAATGCACGTAGTACAGCTGTATATTTTTATATAATTTAGGATAGGACATTCAGGTTTATCCCCGTGAATGGGAAAACCAATAAAGGGGGTTAACACACGGGCAATTGTCAGATCACCTCGCGCCCAATGTCGGGTTACCGGAGCTATTGCAGTCAGTGTGTGATGGACACGTTCCTTCAATTTGGTAGAACCCTTTAATCCGCTGGGTTCGGGCAATGTCCGTAAAGTGCATTGCCCAAGGACACAACCGACTAGCTAGCGACCAGTTCCGCACCTGCAATCTTTTGATTGTAATGCGGGTCAGAATGTTATGGAATTATAAAGGTAAATAACATACTTGTACAACTAGTGACGTTTCGACCACACGGATTTGTAAGCATAGTTAATAACAGTTAAATTTTTTTACTTTTTCATAACATCACAATCGGATGATTGTGTGGTGTATTTATCTTAAACAATCCAGGTGTACCCCATTTTCGGCACCGATGTTTCGTGAATGAAAATAACTTTTAAGTCTACCTTTCAAAGTTGTAGATACATAAAATAAATTCAAATATTGCTGTGTGCTGTATAGAAAAATAAGGGCGTTTGTCCGCCATTCTTTTTATTAAACGCTTGACATGCATTGCAAATCACGGAATCGTGGTAAAATTTTGTCATTTGTTGGACAAAATGGGTTAGATGTGCAGAAATCAATAAATAAAGAAAAAAAATACACAGGGTTGTGGGAATCCCACACGAGTTTATAATTGTATTACTATGTGTTTTAATCAGTAATTCGTTATGCCATGTGTCCAGATTTTGTGCATGGGAAGTCGCGATTAATTTCCTGTTTTCGACAGATCAGTCGATGAATTATTTCCCGCGAGTTTTCTGTTTAACGTCGTCCACGCCTCGTGTATACAAACATGTGTTTCCTGTTATGTGTCTTATATAAACTGTATGAGATTTCGTATTATCAGAGAGCATTTTGGCTTGTCCTCCCTTGGACTAGCTGCTCTCCCAGGCTTTAACTCTACCTACTTAACCTATACCTGTACCAACTTAACCTCTACCTACCTAAGCTATGCCCAATGTGTGTACAGCGCTCTTGCACCTTGATTAAATACCCAATAAACTAGAAAGTGTCAACCACGTGTTTAACCACCACTATTTGTAAAACACAAGTTGTATGTCATATATTCATGCTACAGGGTCCCTAACCACAATTTGTATTTTATACACCGAGTACGTAGTTTGTTTCTGCAAGCATAAACGCATGGGTCCCATAGTTAACCAACTAAACTTATTTTCCATGTGCAGTTAAATAAAAGATAAACGTCTAAAATTTACGGACATTTCACCACAAATATTTTAAATTATAGCTTCTTGTCAAGCGCTGTAGTGAAATAAGGCTAATTATTTTTTAAGGGTTTCAGGAAATTCCACTGGGTTTAGTAGATAAGTATCTGTTTTTATAGGTAACTCATGTTATGGAACCATTCTTAAAGTTTTAATCTGATTTGTAGACTGCTTATTAGAGATGTCAGTGCGATATGGCATGTCTGTTACAATCGTAATTCAGGAACATATCTTCGTTTTCAAGGAAATTACCCTAAGTAAATGTTTTATTTTTTTTAATTGGCACAGAGTGTCTAATGGTCTGACATTTCACCGAATCTGGTCAATATTAGAGCAGCCGTTCAAGCTCTATGTCCCCAAAAGCTAATTTATTAGAAAAATGTCGTCTCTTTTTTAACGTCTTATGGGAATTCCCCTGGATTTATTACCCAAAATTTTGGTTTCTGCATATCTAAGCTCATGTTGTCTAACAAATACCAAAGTTTGATTGCGATTCCATTACTCCTTTTGGTAGATGTCGGGGCGACATGGCATGCTTGTCACAATCATGATTTGAGAACAGATCCCATTTTTAGGGTATTTCCCTAGGTAATTTTATTATTTCTTCTAAGTGTTAAATCAGTGACTAATGCACTTACATTCCACCAAATCTGATTCAAATTGTAACAGCCGTTCAAGCGCTATGCCACAAAAAGGTAAATTTTTCATAAAAAAATACCGTTTTGGTTTTTAACCTCCCAGGGGAATTCCCCTTGATTTATCACCCAAAATTATGGTTTCTACATATGTAAACCATGTTGTCTAAAAAAATGTCCAATTTTCATTACGATTCCATTATTTCTTCTGGTAGATGTCGGGGCGACATGCCATGCCTGTCACAATCATGATTTGAGAACAAAATCTTATTTTTTAGGGTATTTCCCTAGGTAATTTTTTAATTATTTTTAAGTGTTAAATCAGTGCTTAATGCACTCACATTTCACCAAATCTTAATTAAATTGGAGCAGCCGTTTAAGCGCTTTGCCACAAAAAGGTAAATTTTTCATAAAAATACCGTTTTGGTTTTTAACCTCCCAGGGGAAATCCCCTTGATTTATCACTAAAAATTTTGGTTTCTGCATATCTAGACCATGTTGTCCAACAAATGGCCAAGTTTCGTAACGATTCCATTATTCCTTCTGGTAGATGTCGGGGCGACATACCATGCCTGTCAAACCTTTGACAAAAAAAAAACGGACAAAAACAATATGTCCCAATTTTTCAATTGGGACCCATAAATACTTTACCTATGCTACACCTTGTCTTTACCCGGATCAAAACTCGTCTAAAGCAGAGCGCTGCCACAGGGTGATACCTCAAAAATTAAGATTTGTTCGTTAATCATAATTGTGGCAGATTTTACCAGACAATTATAAAAGGCGCGGTCAAATCGGTTTGAAACTTGACAATATTGGCGGGATGTGACAAATGCACAGTTTAACTTTGATACCAGTAATGCATTAAATAATTTCCTGTGTTTTAAATTGTCGTTTAGTTCTCACAATTCAAATCGCTTGAGTTATTTTGTAATGCATGATAACTGTCAATTTTATGTTGCCCACTAATATTCCCTAGTTTTAGTTTTATTTTTTTTACATAGTAACATATTATATTAAATAGTCCGATCAAATCTTTGAGTGAAATAGTTTGGTACCTTTCAGTCGAAGGGTTGTAGGTTCAATTTAGTCTGGAGATAGCCCGCGTAATATCGCCCTCGTGTTCCCTCATTTACACAGGGAATAAATATCATTATTCTATCGTAGGAAGAATACCAGTGCGCCATCAAGCGCATTATAACCGGTGGATAATAAGGTGAAAATTTGTGACTATAATAGACGGGTAATAACTAAAAGTGTTGGAATTTGATCAGTGTATACCTAAAAAGCCTCAGGCCGGGGGGAGAGGCAGTCGGCAAAGGAAACCCAACACGCTCCGCAGTTTTCACCTAATCATAGGTGCATTGGCAAAAATGTAAAACGAACTCATGACCAGGGACTATACTACTCAAATGCTCTTGCAGTTGAGCTATCTTGAAAACGAGAAGGAGGTACCGATGTAAGATTAGCTACTCGGCAAATGAACACCATTATCTCATACAGCAAGACCCTATAATCATCACAGCATTCACCATAGTCAACAGTGTACTTTTAAAATATGTATGTTTTTCCGTTTAATCCAAAACAATTATCTATACCTTTGCAGCGTGGTGGTATTACGTAAATTACCTCAAGAAACGTTGTTAGGCAGTGACAAATTTGTTTCTTTTGACCTTGTTCACAAAAATCGTGATGTCTGAGAATAGTTCCTCTCGGGAAACTTGGGGAAGATCAATCGACTTTCTCTTTTCAGCAGTTGGTTATTCCGTTGGTCTCGGAAACCTGTGGAGATTTCCGTACTTGTGCTTTGAGAATGGTGGTGGTAAGTTTCCAATGAGACTAATTCGTTGTATCTGTATATATATAACTCAAAGTTATAAATTGTAGGACGGTTTATGTGTCAGATTAGGATAAACATCTTTTTTTCCCATCAATGGTAAATCGCCAAAGCGTTATCAGAAGAGCAGTTGACATCTATTCCGTGCCAACCTATCAAACTCTTGCAGTATATTGTATGTGATTCAGACAGTAATAATTACTGTTTCCGTCTCGCCCGTCATTGCACTACACTCATGCAAGGTGCAAGAAGTGGCCTGCCAAGGGAAATAATTGACTAACTAGCAAGGAGTATTTATTCAACAGCAACCTATAACTGAGTTAGCTAACATGTTGGTTGATGTCAATGGACAGGAGAACGCTTGGCGCGTTATAACCCGAGCTATTATAGAATCCCAAGTATCCGCAGTCGGATTTTCTAAGCTATTGCCATGTATTAACTATTATTCGATAATGAATTTTTTACTTGTTATCCCTGAAATCAAGTTATCTGTATTAGGGTTAAAAATGATTTGCTGCATTTTCGTTGTGTGACTTTTGTGGTAAACATTTCCACATAATTCACTTTAAAATATTGATGTTTATTTCGTTGGTTCAAATTATTTCATAAAGTGTACATGTTTTAAGTAATTCTTTAATAATTACTGTTCTATCTGTATGTATACTCCCTGCATTTGAGTATAAGGTTGGCTTTAAATTAAATTTTGAGAAAGCCAAATGCTACCGGTGTACAAGTAGTTTGTTATTTGTATACAGGTGCCTTTTTAGTTCCCTATGTACTCTTTACCCTTCTACTGGGGATTCCTATGATGTTGCTCGAAACTTCATTCGGGCAGTACGTTCGAGGTGGAGTTATGAAATCTTGGGACACGATTCCTATTTTCAAAGGTAAAATTTTATAATTTTATTGGTTTTTTAACAACACATCTCCTTAAAATTAAACGCCCTCCAATAAACCCTACTTTAAATGTTTTTTTAACTAAACCCTTCTGAAACTTTTGTAGCTTGAACTGTTTTACAACTAAATAACTTTACAAATAAACGTCTTGCAACGAAACACCATTACAACTAACCTCTGACAAATGGACAGCGTTTAGGCTTGATGCCTTTCAACTCAACCTCATTTTAACTTTTTTAGATTTTGAACAAATATTATTTATTCAATTAAATTATACTCTCGGGAACATGTCAAATTATTCGAAAAAATGACGACCAATCTTAAGGCTTTTGTCAGGCTAAATTTTGTGCTACTATACATGATTACAATTTTTTAAACAAGCTTTTAAAAAAATAATAAAAAAATATTGCTAAATTTTATTTTAATATATTAATTTTTCATAAAATCATTTTAACGTAAATCTGTATACACAGGTATAGGTTTTGCTCAGTTTGTTACCAGTGCGTATGTTAGTTCAACCTACATGACTCTTTTGGTTTGGATTATAAAATACATGGTATCAAGCTGCTCTCTGAACCTGCCTTGGTCAACTTGTGGGAATCATTGGAATACTGAGAACTGCGTTCAATTCAGCAGTTCTGTCAATATCACACATAATATAACATCTTCGGCTCACCGTGTCTCGGCGGCAGAGGAGTTCTGGTTGTAAGTAATGCGAAATATGTTGTGAATATAGAGTTTAAATTAATTGTACTTCCCAGGTTCGGTGTTCTTGGAATATCTTCCGGTATACAAAATCTTGGGAGTCTAAGATCAGATCTGGTGCTTTATATGGCTCTGCTTTGGGTTGCCGTTTACTTGGTAACTTTCAAAGGGATTAAATGGTCTAGTAAGGTAATTCTGGCAAAGTGGAAACGTGGCAGAAGACTAAACTACAGCGTTTTTTAGGTAATTTACGTCACCGCAACGCTTCCAGTAATTCTTATAGTTGTTGTGCTGGTCCGAGGTTGTACGCTAGATGGCGCCAGGGATGGATTGTGGTTTTATCTTTACCCAGACTTAACAAAACTTGCGAATATTCAGGTAGATTCGATTATCAAGTAAACAATTATTTACTTTAAAAAAAAGGTCGGAAACATTGCTATTATTAATAGTCTGTCGTAATAATATGCGGTATCTCTCGGAAAGATCTTCAAGGATGCTCCAGGAATTAAATTAAATAAAAAATATTAAATAATTTAAACAAAGCTGTGATAAAACGGTTGCCACGATGTACATGTGCTATTGCCACACTCATATATCAGGGTATACAGGCCCGGTGCTAGGAACCGCGGGGCCCAATTAGAAATGTGATGGCGGGGCCCCTACTTCATAGCAAAATTTATGGGTGTTTATATATCATAAAATACATACTAGTATATACAAACTACAAAAATAGACATTTAATACTTGCTATAAAACAAATTAAAGGTAATGTGGATGCTTATTTACGATATATTGTTTTACTTCCAAACATATATATATATATATATATATATATATATATATATATATATATTGTTTAGCAACCATATTCATTATGACGTAACAGGCAGACACAGAAATATAAATTTGACTTAGTTACGATGCATAACAAATTGATATTATGAGACAGAATATTATTTCACTTTTTATTTTACGTTTCAGTAGTATTTTAAACCTCGTAATACAGAAAAACCCCCGCTAGCGCGGGGCCCCTTCAAGGTGCGGGGCCCAATTTGATCTAATCGGTCAAATCGGCCTAAAACCGGCCCTGGGTATAAACATAATCATCATACCAAATGTGTACAGATTCAAAAGGGAAACATTACTAAATATGTTATCTAGGTATGGATGACTGCTGCAACACAGGTCGGGTATTCCACCGGGATAGGAGTCGGATATATGATCTTTCTTGGAAGTTTTAACAACTTTAACCAAAATTTTCACCGGTAGGAATATTATTATTGAGATTTACGTTCGCACCGTAAATTGAAATTTTCAACAGGGATGTCTTAGTTATTGGCATAACGAATGCGATGACGAGTTTTCTAAGTGGATTTGCGGTCTTCTCATCACTTGGATTCATGGCTAAAAAACTGGTAATCATCCAAAACTTGGTGTTGTGACTTAACTGTTTTAATTCGGTCCAACTGATTAGTCTGGCGGTTAAGTGCGTCGCCTTTTGATCGAAAGGTAGTAGGTGCGAAACTGGTAGCTAGGTAGTCGGTTGTATTCTTGGGCAAGGCATTTTACGGACATTGCCTGAACCCAGTGGATTAATGGGTTCTACTTAATTGAAGGAACGTGTCAATTATACACAGCACATTACAACAGCTCCAGTAGCCCGACGGTGTGCGCGAGGTGATCTGACGATTACCCGTGTGTTAACCCCTTTGGTTTTCCATTCACGGGGATAAAAATGAATATCCTATCATATTCTATTAGAACGTCACGATGGAAAACGTTGCATCATCTGGACCTGGACTTGTTTTTATCGCTTACCCCCAAAGCATATCTCTTCTGCCGATGCCTCAACTGTGGGGGTTTCTTTTCTTTCTCACTCTGCTTATGCTGGGATTTGATTCACAGGTAGCCAGGTACCCCATATTGGACTTTAGGTTAATTCTTTACGTCGGACACCTTGCTTTAGTAATCAAGGTGTTAGTATATCAAAGTTCTAACCGGTTAGTCTGGTGGTTTAGTGTAACGGGTTTCAACCGAAAGGTTGCAGGTTCGAAACTGATCGCTAGCTAGTCGGTTGTGTCCTGAGGCAAGGTACTTAACAAACATTGCATGAACACAGCGAATTAAACGGTTGGCGCGAGGTGATCTGACAATTACTCGTGTGGTATCCCCTTTGGTTTTATTCTGGTAAAAGCTAGCGAAATCACCTAAATCTTTTTATAATAAACGGATTATCTTATACTAGAGAGTGTAAACCACGTGTTATTCATCACTATTTAAAAACCCATATTAAATCGACAAGAAAAGAAAATTGTAACTTTTTTTTGCAATACATTTGTTAACAACCAAATTTAACGTATTTGCCTTCCTATAGTTTCAATATAGTTATCTATCACAAATGATTACATATTCTACATTCAATTGTCCACAGGTTGTGCATTTTGAATGTTTCGTAACCTATTTTATTGATGGTTCGAAACGACTTCGGTCTATACGCTGGCATCGGGAAATAACTAACGCAGTAATGTGCTTCATGAGCTTTTGCGTTGGTCTTGCAATGGTGTCGGAGGTATAATATATGTGATAAACTGTTTGTGAACGTAAATGATAAAAATAAAACACTAGTGTGTTTACGAGGACAATCAAATTATACCACGCCAATTGTCAGATTGCTTGAATTTTTTTTAGTGTATTGTGTGTAATTAGGACTTTTATACTGATTAAAAAAAAAAAAATATTTAATGCACCGGGTCCTGAAGACTTCCACTGAAGGCCTTGCTCAAGAAAACAACTACCCATCTGTTGACTCATTCCGTAACGTTTTGGGCGGTGATCGGCCCTCTAACATACTAAGCAAAGACCAAAGTAAAGTTTCCCGTGACCTTAATATTTTTTATTTTTTTAATTGGGTTTAGCGGCCACGTCAAATTATACAGAATTTTAATAGTTTATTTCTTTTTTTAGACGTGTTCTAACGACTGTCGTTTTGCCGTTTTTTCCCGTTTTCCAAATTTTTACCGATAGTCCCGCTTCGTGTTTTCATCGTGGAAACAAAAAATAAACTAAACTAAACTAAACTAAGATTAATCTATGGATTTTTGCACAATTGTAAAAACAATTTTGTCTTGTAGGGTGGAATTTACGTCTTCGAAATGTCCATTCAATCCGGTTCGACTGGTTGGGGCCTATTTCTAATATGCATTTGTGAACTAGTGGCAATCTCTTGGATATATGGACTTGACAATTATTTTAAAGATATAAAAAACATGATTGGTGAATTTAGAGGGCAATTCGTTTTGAAAATATGCTGGAAATTTGTTTCCCCTATGATATGCATGGTGAGATGTTGTTAAAAATATTGGGCGGCTACAATTTCATATAAAACGACTGATAATGACTTGATTTTCTCAGGCAGGTGTCATCTATTTCCTTGCTGGATTTAAACCTTTACAAACAGGAAGCTATATCTACCCGCCATGGGCGCAAGTCGTGGCTCAACTTATAAGTTTCAGCTCGGTAATATTCATACCAGGATACGCTGTCTATATCAAACTCACATCAGGGAAATCGTTTTCACAGGTAAAGTCGATGTTAGAATTGTAGAGACGATAGCTCGGGGAGGTCACTAACCAATTAGTATTACAGTAATTATTAAAAACGGCATAAATGATGCCTTACAGTTAACGTTTACTTCTTCTTCTTTCCAGTCTCAAATAATTACACTTAAAATTGTGTATCACTTTAAAAAAACGAGTACTCTGATATAGAACACTATAGTTGTCGGTGTATCCCGGTCGCATGAACTGGATTATTATTGTTTTGCATGAACTGTTTTATTTAGTAACAAGCCCATGGGTTCTAAACTGAGTCCAGTAAAAACAATTTGGGGTGGCACTAAAACGTCCCGTTTGTAAACACTGCAATAACTAGGTTAACCCGAAGATGAGCAAGGTAATCCGACGATTGACTTCGTGATACAATCCTGCGTTTCCCAGTTCACCGGATAAACTTCAATATATTATTTCGTTTATTTAACACTGAACATATGATTGTCATGTAAATAGCTACAAGTTTAAACATTGCAAAGGGACGTAGATTGCATTTACCCTTTGTTTCGATCCATTAGATTGGTGCGTTATTAGTGCGTCGACTTTCAGGCGAAGGGTTGTAGATTCGAAACTATATATATTTTAACTACTTAATTGCCTTTTGGTTCCCGAATATTTTCAGTGTGTTTTATATTTTGTAATAAATTGCTATACTTTTTAAACTTTAATATTTGCCGGAAGAAACCATATAATTTTGGTTGTACAACAAGTGTTTGTCATTTATTCTCTGTGCAGCTACGACGTAAAATACAAACTACGAAAGTGGAAGACGATGAAGGAGTCCCGCTTGGTGATATTGGTCATTGTTGAACTTACGTCACACTCGCCTAAGCTGTTTATATTGGTTGCACATATTAGATATACAAAGGTCCCATATACATATAGGTCGTATATTTAGAATTAGTTATATCTTAACGGTACAATAGGAAAATTGTGTCTATACGCTTCCTTTCCGCCGTTTTCCCCATGATCGAGATACTTTTGCCAGGTTCTTTCATGGCCACCATCAAGTTACCCGAGGTAACTTTTCCGGTTTTAGTTCAACCCATTAATACTGGGTTTAGGCCAGGTTGGCAAGTAGTAATATCTGTTTTTAAATCTAAATCAAAAACTAAAATTATCTTATTATAAAGTTTTGGAGCGAAACAGAAAATTGTATGGCTGCCGAGTTAAGAATACCCAAGGCATTGCGTGACATATGAACTTTTGCTGCCTTACAACAATATAAACCGCATAGCCCTGTGTTTTTCGCTTTCATGTATCGTCGTGTGTTGCTGTTTTTTTCTTATTCAAAATAAAGGGCGAAAAGAGAAAAAAACATGTTTGGTTTGTTAACTCAGAGAACCACAGTTTTTAGTTGCAAATAACATAACCGTGTGTAAAATATAAAAACACAAGAGTTATAACCTATTGATAACCACCACTGTTTTTGTAAACATTTTGATTGTACAATCAATGTTTCTGTTGTTTATATATGCTAATCACACATAATAGTATATTTTATACATGGTACATGTAATTTTTTGGTGGTAATAAACTTATAGGTCCTTGCCCTGTAATTTATGTGCTGTGGACGAAATATATTATAAACACAGCATAACTGCTCTAAGTACACCCGTAAAAGTTTCAACTCGATTAACTTTATTATTCAATCTCACATAAGCAGTAAAGATACCAATTACTTTATGTAGGTTCTTCTTAGAATAGAAAGAGAACACATTTTGGTTTTACTTCCCAAATTTGCAAAACGACCGCCGTGCTTGTATCGTTGTGTCGGTCAAGAATTTCCTTAGCGATAATTACTGCGAATTTGCCAGTGCATATCCCAAGCATATTAGATACAATCTAAAAAAATTCAACTCAAAATTTCCTTCATTTTGATATGGAGCGCAAATTCGACTGATCACTAATTCACTAGTGCTTAATTTGGTTTGTGTCCAGTTCTTTCATGCACGCAATAATAGTGTATAAATGATTGCTTATGTATGTTCTCTTTTGCGCGATTTCTGGGTTAAACTGGGTATTTTAATTTTAATTGTGTTGTTTTTTTCTGATTCATTAGAGTAGGCCTAAGTGGCATTGAGTAAGAAAAATAAGACTAAATATTCCATTTCTGTCTGTATCAAAAACACAACAAACTGCAAAATCGCCGAAACCTAATGCGAGCAGAAATATATGTCGCACGATTGAATTTGTTTTTTTACAAATAGTGGTAATTAACACGTGTTTGACACTTTCCAGTTATTCAAAGGTTCTTTCAGTCATGATCGCCATTTGCTATGGTATTGTATATTCGCCAGAAGGTCGTTAAATTTTTATCATAGCGTGTAATCTTTTATGTATCTGCAGATCTTCTATGGTATCTGTTTACAAACAAACAGTACCGTTAGTAAAAACGCCATTAATCAAATAAATCTAACACTTTGTGACAATAGAAAACAATACAAAAAGAACAACGTGTTAAAAAAAGGCAAAATACGAGAGAAGCAAAGTAAAGCAACACTCTCGCTTTACTCGTATGAGCAAGTAAAGTGATACGGTTCCCCTTATTAACTAAATGTTTATTTGTAACTAGGTGTGAGTGTTACTGAGTGTAAGGTATTTAAGTTGTTTAAAGTATCAGCAAGATGTCAAAGGGACACCATTTGAACTTAAAATCTGTCTTTAACAAGGAAAAAACTTTTCGTCCAAAAAAGCATTTCGACCCTGGAACAACCAAATTTGATCTGCACAAGAAAGCTCAAGCCAGCTTGCGTTCAGGTTCGATTCTACTGATATAATGCAGTGTATTAGGTTAAAGGTTTCTCGGCGTCTTAAAGTTTAACCTCAGTACAATTTTTTATTGTTTATTATTTTTCTTCTGTGCGTTTAACAAGTATATATGTTTGATTGATTTAGGCTTTTTGTCTGTGTACATTATTTGACCCACAATACCGGTATGTGTTACTATATATTTGTAATTGAATAGACCTTTACAATCTCTCTAGTAATCGATTGGATATCTGACGGCTGCCCAAGCACATTTTCACATAAACACAGATAAAACATAAATGTGGATATAGGTGACACAATTCTATCAACTTTTAGCCTTGTGGTTTAAAAGGCTGGTAAGAGAAGGTAGGGCCATTCATTTTCTCACATTCCACATTAATGGTATGAGAAGTATGGCAATGGCACACATGCAAGAACTATCTGGTGGTGGTTATACTTTTTTTAATAAATATAAAAGAAGTATTGGTTTCCTTTTCGTAAAGATGTTAGTTCTTGTCAACCATTATTCTCATACTAGCCACAGTAAAAATCGCTCTTTATAACTCCTGTAGACATGGTTATTAGTCAGCTAATAGTTCATCTTTATGTGTTAACTCTTCCTCGTTTCTCTATTTACATGAATGCAGCATCAATATTCTATATCGTACTAAAAAAAATTCCCTATTTCAAAAAAGTAAATATATCCTATCCTAAAAACATGATTATCCTATCCCTAAAAAACATAAATATCCTATTCTTTAAAAAACATAGATATTATATAGGCCTATAGTAGATAAATATTTGTGTTGTGCCCAGGGTTGGATCTGAAAGCGATTGTTCTGCTGCCACCTGGTGAGGACGAGAATGATTGGATTGCGGTTCACGTTGTCGATTTCTTCAACCGAATCAACTTGATTTATGGAACTGTCTCCGATTTTTGCACCAATGAAGTAAGGAAAACTCCATTTTTATTAATTAGGCTGGTATTTTTCTAAAGCGCTTTAATATTTTGAACGACATATATTCATTGTTAGATTTTTTTGTATTTTCTTGACCCTTTTCTGTTTTAAATTCAGTGTCTTTGTAATTGGTAGACAATTTTTTTACTTTTACTACAAAGTTATATTTATAAAACTCATTGTTTAACTATGAACTCTTCCTATTGAATTGCTAGAATCAAATAATAATTCCGAATTTTTTTCCAATTAGAATCGATTTTGAATTTTGATTCTGCAATGGATGCCCCTAGATATTGCATTGTTTTCTTTATGTTCAGTTTCAGGTTTTATTCCTTTCCTTGACTAAAATATGCAAATATAATTTCAATTATTAAGATAAAAGACAACAGTAGCTTTCAGAGAATCTATTTAATATTTTTAATCTATTAGATGCCTCTTGGCTTGATTAATGTCCATTAAGTGTTTTGCCTATAAAAGCTGTCTGTTTTATACCCTGCAGGCTACTTACTGTATATGTTGACCAGCAAGCTAACTGTACTGTCATGTTAGATTATTATATTTAACTAGTAGTTTTGCTATTTGAACCGATCATTAGCTGTCTCATAGGTACCACACATAAGTCATTGGTTACAGATCAGCAATGGAACGTTGCATTCTTAAATAAACAACTAACTGATTCAGAAATGATGACCATACCTCTAAGCTTT
>CH003267.1:778972-834161 GCA_000149265.1 Ciona savignyi
CTGGGGTGGCAACTTGTAATTATAATTTATTTTGTGTATTTCTACATCAATTACTGCCACCTTTTATATGGCAGTGATATGCCCACTCCATATTTGACGTCTGAATCTATAAACTAAATTTACAAAAAGCTTACTGGACTACCAGTATATTTTTTTTAAATATGTACCAGAAGTACCTTTTTTTGCCACTTTTTAATAAACCTAAATTTTGACTGTTATCAAAGTTATTCTCAGTTTATTCATATTTCGAATAACTTTATTTCCAGTCATGCCCTATAATGTGTGGTGGTCCAAAATACGAGTACAGATGGCAGGATAACGACAGGTACAAGAAACCCACCAATCTCTCTGCTTCCCTGTATGTTGCTGAGCTTATGCAGTGGATTGAACAACTGATCAATGATGAATCAATGTTTCCCACAAAAGTTGGTGAGTTTCTTTGAACGTGGTGCAGGATTTAATACTATGTGTCTTTATGTGTTTAAAAACATGATATATTGTGTGATTGTCTCTGTTTTTATTGAAAACATTTTATACTGTCTGATTCTTCAGTCTAAATTACAACGAAAATAAGACTTTTCTTTTAAAATCATTTTTAAAACAGGTACATATATACAATATATTTTAGAAATAACTTTTAGATCCACTTAGCATTTTAAACTTGTATTATTAGTGTACCACACTGGTGAACAAATATGCTATGAGTAATATAGATTGATAGTTGGATCGCAGTGATTCTGACCTGCTTGATGCACGCTATATATGGCTGGGAACTAGAAGTTATTGCGGTCATTAGCAGTTGACACAATTACTATGCGCCAGTTTTACATAGATTTACTGCATTGAAGCATTTAATGTTGATTCTGTAGGTAACTGATTACTATGTACCTTTACAGGTACCCCGTTTCCAAAATCTTTTAAAGGAACCTGCAAAAAGATACTCACCCGTTTACACAGGGTCTTTGTCCATGTCTACATTCATCATTTTGATAGAGTTCATGTAAGTTATTTCATAATTTTTTGTTTGTTTTGTGGCCAAAAGAATAGAATTTCCATGAGAATTCTTTCTCTGCAACCAACCAAATAGGTTTTATTAAATGTCATTCAAAAACAAGTACTTATTTAATAATTTCTAAAAAATCAATAGTTGAATTGTTGAATATTTTTCTTGAGTTTATCTTTTGTTTCCACGATCAAAACAAGCACCAAGAACTAAAAAATCCAAAAAAGACAGCAAACCCGAAAGTCAATAAAACAGGTTTATAATTCAATCCTTTATTTAGTGTGAGTATAGCCAGTTGTGGCTGCCAAACCTACATATAAAAAGTTTTAAAAAATAGAAAAAAGGTGTTTTAATCAAAATTTTATGTATGTAAGGCTTTTAAAAGAAAAGGTGTGCGGTAAATCGACCCATACATGGGGAAAGTTGGCTTTAGGAAAAGGGGTGGCCCTTTTTCCATTTATTGTGTAACATTGTTTTAATATTATCAGATCTGTGTTTTTGTATGGCTTAACATTGAACCACGTATTGCTTTCAGGGAATGGGTGCTGAGGCTCATATCAATGCTTGCTATAAACACTTCTTCTACTTTGTCAAGTGTTTTGGACTTGTTGATAAGAAGGAACTTGAACCATTGGTGAGTGGATCGCTATGAAATGTCTTCATATAAAAGCATTACTATCAATGGGAGTTTCCGTTCATTCATATAGATAGTTTGACATCCGATAGATTAGTCCCAACGGACATTGCCTGAACCCAGCGGATTTATGGGTTCTACTGAATTGAAGGAACGTGTCTATCATATACAACACACTGCAATAGCTCCGGTAACCCGATGATGGGCGCGAGGTGATCTGGCGATTGCCCATGTGTTAACCCCCTTGGTTTTCCTATTCACGGGGATAAACATGAATATCCCACCCTATCCATATATATTGCATATTCATGATAGTTTATTATATATATTATATACTTATGAATCATAGTTCATTATATATATTATATACTTATGAATCATGATAGTTCATTATTTATTTAATACTTTTTTGGTGGATTTGAACGACCATTGAGCTCCCACTGATAATTTAATTCAAAATAAAATTCCTTTAAAACCGCAAATACCGATACCACTCACTGTTATTCAATTACACTTTACTTGAAATATCTTGGTGATTTGTTATTATGTTTACGTCAGACTTACGATTCACTCTCACACTGTGATGTCATAATGTGATTTGTTTAGTAATAAGTGATGCGCCATCAAAATAGATGACCAATATGTGTATGTATTTGGTAAACAACTTAGACAAACTGAATCGCCCATAAATTAAATATTGTTAAGGATTAACCAAAGCTTCTTGCACACAAAGTTTTATTTCATTGTTGACAATGTAATAAACTCTAGATTAATGGTTTTTGTGGTAAATTTTCACCGACCACAAAATGATTTACATAGCAAAGTGCTGTATACCACCTACAATGTGAAAATAAACTCAGTATTTTAAAGCTGTTTAGACCACCAAGATATTACTAGAACCCATAATAAACAGATGTCACTCTTGTCACACCATCAGAGATAATTACTTTTGGTTGCAACAGTAGATATGTCATACAACCAGTGCAGATATGTAGACTTCTCAATTATGCTATTCTACACGGGCAAAAAATGGATTTTGCTTTAAAATGGCACTTTATGTTGCTCTGACAGTAGTGAGCGAATATATCTACGTAACATATGATCATATGTACTGTTGCTACTTAAACAAATTGTGTTAATTAAAAATTAGTTTATTTTAAGACCCGCTGACCTATTTTTTAAGAAATTGTGTAAGCTCATTCCCCTTTAAAACATTAAGCGTTTCATCATGTTCAAATGCTTTACAGAAAGAAATGCAGGCAACTATATGCCACGGGTAGACGGTCACTGCGTCTCCCTTTTCTATTGACAGTCGCGTAAACAGCAAATAAGCGTCACTTCCTGCTTGTTTATTCCATCCAAAACGTAATTTCCTGAAGAAAGGCGCCGACGTATTAGTGAGTCACACATCCACGTTCCGAATCGTGAAACTTTGTTTCTATTTCTGCTATGCATTACGTCCAGCTATCTATTATTAGCAGTGTATTGCGTAAATGCGAGTATTTTGTCTTTTTTAAAGTTAGTTTCCTTAAATTGATTACTTTAGCATATGACAGTGTTTTTTTTCTTTTTTGAACATTTTCATTTAAAAAAATGAAATAAAAGTAACATTTTCGTCTGCGCGTTAAAATACTTGTGTCGACATCGCAATAGTTTCACTATTTTTAATTGAACAATTCCTTTTTTTCAAAAAGTAACAACATAAAGGCCTACGTATTAAGATGAACTTGCCTTTTCTTTTTATTTCACCAAACCAAACTGAAATACGCTTTTTCAAAGTGTTCAATGTTCGTATTATTTTAATAAGTATTTGTATTCATTTGAATGCTGATGCGTTTTTATCACTGTACAAATTACAACATTGGTTTGTTTCATTGATCAAATGTCGTTTTCAAGACAATTACCTGCGATTTATGTATGGTCGATAGTGAAGCTAATGCAGTACGATGTTTTAAAATAAAACGACATTTTAGATGCAAATTGCGATATTTAAAAATAAACTTGCATGTGTTCTACATTCCAATTCATTTGCCGTTGTTTATTGTTTTTAAGTTTTACAATTTTAATTTCCAAATTAAAGTACGGTTCGGCCGTTTAGAAACCCACATATACCAAAATCGATTCAAGTCAAAACCATTCGTGCCATTGCAACGAACTTTGTCCAATGAAAATATTTACCACTTTCTGAATATTTACTTTTCTGTTCTTGTCTTTTTGGCTTTTTTTCTTATTATCAACCAGCGTTTCAATCCGTGTATAGGAATCCTACAACATGTCTAGCTTTTTGCGTCAATCTTTCATTTAAATATAGCAGGGTTTGATTTAGCTTATTGGATATCCGCCCATTTGTACCACGGTTATTAGGTCTATTTATAAAGTCTTATTTGAATGGTATTTGGTAATACTTTTGCCTCTGTATTTTACCATGCTGTCATTGTGAAACTGTTTCGGTTTTGTATTCGGGAATTTTAAATACATTTTGTATTTGTGACAAGTCTTTATTTACTCTGGTCGCTGGTTTCAATAGAATTTAAGGTTTTTAGGTTCGACGATTCGTTTTAAGCCAGGCAATTCTTACGACCGAGCGACTGAGCAAAGAGTTAATCGCTAGATGGCGCTGTGGTGTACTGTATTTTAATCGCATGGTGTCGTTAAAGATTCGTTTTACACTGGCACTGGCAATTATAAGAAAACCTCGTGGTACGGTGGTGTGGCCGAATGGTTAACGCGACTGATACATATACTCTTATACTAAAAACGGTCCTGGTGACGAGCCCATCGAAGGTTCGAAACTTGGCTCAGTAAAAAAAAGACAACCTCGTGGTTACAATCTGGTTGTCGGAGTTATTGCAGTGCGTTCTATGTCTGTTAAACACAGTTCGATTACTGTTATGAGACAACGCAGGGGGAGAGATGTCGCAAGGTGTTTTAATTTGGCCCTAGTGTTAGGACAGGGTATTCGTGTTTTTTCATAAACAGAAAGTCTGTCAGAGGTCTAACGCGGGCTTAACTAATCTGCGGGGTGGGAGAACACTAAAGCGGGGGGGGGGGGGGGGTGGGGTTATTTCGGTTCAGGAAATGTCAGCTTGTTGCCTGCCCAATGAAACAACCACCAGTTTTGATGCAACCACCTTACGACTGAAAGGCGACGCAATTTTTTCTCACGCATTAGAATATAAAAATTCAGGTTTCATCCTCGTGAATGTTAGAAGGCAGAAAGTATAAAATAAAGGCAATGGCAAGAATACCTTGGGGAAAACGTAAGGTAGCGTTATCGCATGATAAAGCCCCCGATTACCTTGCATTCATCGTTGACCGCAACCATTGCCTTGTATTATTGATGATTGAGCCGTCACACATTTTGAACCTATTCATCCACAAGAAGTGCATTCATAAGCACATAGCTGACAAGGCAGAACCAGTTCCGACCCATTAACATTTCAAATAAAAGACGACGCCCTATTCCACTAATATACGTCACGAAATTATGACAAGTAACACTAAATCCGTAATATAGGAATAGAAACTATTATACAATTATGTGGTTTATAGCATGTATCGATGCTGTGGTTTTCCTCAGTAGAACCTTATATTAGCCTTGGCTTCTAGGTAAGAACACCATCGTTTTGATTGTATGGAAGATCATGATTCATGTGAAGGAATTTAGATTTACCGCACACTTTTCGTCGTAGCGTAATTGTAGTAATTTTGATTAAAATATATTTTTAATTGATTATGTTTTTGGTTGACTGTACGTATATTAATTTAATTAAGTTGACGCATGGACGTGTTTTACTACTGTCGTTTAGTCGTCTTTGTCTGGTTTCCTATTTTTTACAAGAATCTTATTACGCGTTTTTACTGTGGAAAAATAACTATAATGGATACAAGCAAAACAATTTGTTTATGTAATTTAATGATAATCCTTGTTTAATTTATTTTATATTAATTATTATAAAACGCTCTTGTGTTTCCCGTTAGACTAACAATAATTTCTATATAGGTTATGTTAGGACAGAATAGGAGATTCATATTTTTTACCGTGCCAAGTTTCGAAGCCATGATGGGATGGTCACTCGGCCCGTTTTTTTATAGATTAGCCAGTATATGTATCAGTCGCGTTAACCATTCGGCCATACGACCATACAGGATATTTATATTTATCTCCTGTGTTTCTCAAAATTAAACCCACAAGCTCGCTAGCGACCAGTACCACCCTTTGGTTAAAAGGAGACACACTAACCTATTCATGTATTCGGCCGGTGTTAAATCCTGTTATTTTGCTTCCATTTTCCGGGTTTGATATTTGTTATAGAATACATAACGATTTGGAATTTTAATAACTTTACATTTTTATTGTTGGAATATTTAATTTGTTCTATTAAGTGTTATCACGTAGCGTAATGTCTGTCGGTAACTCTTATAAAATTGCGGAAAGCAGTGTCTGAATATTTTGATTGTTTTGCTTTTATCTATCGATAAATGCTTCCGCGAGATGGCGCTATTAACCTAATATTAAACTACGGAATTTCACGTCGATATTTTACCGTAATACGACTGGTGAATTTTTAGAGATGTATGTCCTTAAAATCTTCCAATTCATGCGTTAACGTTACCCACTGTTCAAACACAGATACGTGTTATGCACTAATGACTAATTTCAACGAATTCCGGGATACAAAACTCGTTGCTGTCGAGCTACCAACGCCATTGCAGTTTGTTTAATACCGTGGAGACTTTAGTTATTATTATCCAAACCTTTAAACCACGGGTTTCAGGCGACAATTTCTAAATGCCTTGCCAAATAACATGATATACAACTATTCCAGTCGTTATAAAGCGATGTGGACAAATAAGAGCTAGTGTAAGTTAAAGTTATACAAAATAATATAAGTATTTGGGGCAAGGGTTTGTTCTGGGGTTGAAGTTGGTAGTTGGGGCAGCGTTTAGGGTTAGTTTTGGAGTTGAGATAGTAAATACGACGCACTAACCCACCAATCTAATCCATTAGTGTAAAACCGTAAAGGTATGCGGTTGTTTGGGCAATTGGTTAACGCAACAAGTGCATATGCAAATTTCATATAAAACACGGTCTTAATGACAAGCCCATCATGGTTTCGAAACTTGGCCCGGTAAAAAATGGAAAACGAAAGGCGACTGATTTATATACCTTACGTGTTTAAACTGAAACTCAAAAGGTTGTTTCTGGAGTATTGTGAAAAATTCGACGGAACTCAAAGAATAAGGTCAATATCTTCGTAGATTTGAATTTCAGATCAATTCTATAAAATACAATACCTTAGTTTAACGTAGTCTCGATAAAACCATATGTAAAATGAATAAATCCCAATTGTATCAAGAGAGTTGGAATGTATTAGGCGACCAGTGGTTTTTAACCTTTTGACGGCTGCTATAAAACTGTACAACGGCGTTGCATCAAATTGTTTCCTGTATAAATAAAAGATTCCGCGTGACTTACTGCGCATGCGTGAATCTGCGACACCGATAATCCGAGCCGTCAACTTAATTATATAACAGTTAAACCTGCGTACATAACTGTCATGGGAAGTTATATAACAGTTTAACCAATAACCCATAACTCTCATGGCCACTGAATACATTGGTCTGGATATTGTGCGTTTGTAAGAGGCATAATTAAAAAACTGGATATTGTGTGTTTGTAAGAGGCATAATTAAAAAAAATTTACTAAAGATTAAAACATCAATAAGTTGATCATAATACAACTATGGAATACTAACTTATAAGTTACTAACTTCTAAGTTAGTATTCTTTGATACAACCATTAAGGTACATAATGCCACATTAGCATCAATATAAATCTCATAATGCCACATTAGCATCAATATAAATCTTACCTTTTTAAGCCCACACCGCCAAGCGGAAGATATAGGATAGAATATTCAGTTTATTCCGTAAATGGGAAACCCAGTGGGGTTAACACACGGGCAATCGTCAGATCACCTCGCGCCCATCGTCGGGTTACCGGAGCTATTGAAGTGTGTTGTGCATGATTCACACGTTCCTTCAATTTAGAAGAACCCATTAATCCGCTGGGTTAAATGTCCGTTAAGTGCTTTACGCAAGGACGCAATTGACCAGCTAGCGACCAGTTTCGCACCTACAACCCTTCGGCTGAAAGGCGAAGCACTAAACCACCAGACTAACCGGGTGGAAACCATCACCAGACTAACCTGGCTATATAACTAAAGGTGTTAAACGAGAAAAAACGAACACAAAACTTTATTTTTACTTGATAAGTTAAAATTTCTGAAAACACCAAGCGGACAGAATTTAAACAGCAAAGCGACCGAAGTGTTGCAAAAATTTGCGGCATAAGACATATATTTACCAATTATACTTAATTAACGATTTTGCAATTATTGATTAAATAATAATTAAAGTCGCGTGGGCCATGACGCTATTTTCAGTGGGCCACAGAGCTTGGCATACAGCGATATCAGAAATCATGTCATTATGAACATTAAACACATAAGAGTCATATCCACAAATCGGCTGTATGCCATATCCACAAATCAGTTAAAATTGTCTTATGAAACTACTGCCTTTCACCACCACGTGGTTGTGTGGGTCAGCATTTTCATCCCTATAGAAGATAGAACATAAAATCCTGCGCACTCTTATCGACTGCACCTAGTATAAAAAATTCTTGTGGACAAACTACAGCAACAGCCTTCTCATTCAATTGTGTAAATGTTCAGCTGATTGATTTATTGTGTTGTTGAAACTTGATGTTATTCATTTTGTGTTTTTCAATAAACGTTAATGGGCCAATGTCACTTTTTTACTAATTTAGTGGGCCATGAGCAAAAAAAGGTTGAAAATCCCTGCTGTATACAGTGCCAGACATAGGCAACATCCGGCCCGCTGGCAGGGACCGGCCCTTGAAGGGAATTTAACCGGTCCGTAGAATGTAACCAATCATACCCTGTAATGTGGACCTTGCAATGGTGAATAAATATTTGGTTAGAATATTAAATACTATTTATGTAATAATCCGGCCCACCAATGACTTAATTTTTCCAAATCTGACCCGTCGACAAGAGCAGTTACCCACCATGCCCAATACAGTGTCTATAATTTAACAACTGTGAATTTGTCGGTTTTTCCTGTTTTTTTTAATAATTTCCATAATGTTAAAAGTTCCACTAAAGAAAAACTGTGCACATATTTGTAAAAAAACTTTCAAAGGGTATTTGATGGTTGAGTTTACTGCAATTTTTGTTTTTTAACAACTGTGGCTTTATCGGATTTTCCTTTTTTTAATAATAATATCCATAATGGTATAACTTTCACTAAAAAAATGCACATATTTGTAAAAAAAACTTGGAAATAGTGTTTGATGGGTGGGTTCACTGCAATTTTGTTTTTTAACTACGAAAGTATGCCTTGTAACGTAATAATAGTGGTTATTGAATTATGTTGTAATATTGGGTATTATGACGCGCTTTTGAGTTTGATATATGTGCGGGTAATTTCTGTACGCGCATTATGGTCATAGTTGCCATTTTAGATTATTTTCATTTAAATCTAGATGTTTTTACATCATTCTAGATGTAAGATTGTACAATCTGAATGTTAGATATATTTTTTCGCATGATCTTGTTTCGTCAATGTGTATTAAGGTAAATAATTTTACATTTTTAATGTTTTATTTTTCAATTTAGATGAATAACCCTATATGATTTTAAGGTAAAACTAGATTATTTCAGTCAAGCAAATTTGGAAACTATAATTATGGTCTAATCTAATGTAAATGTGTTAGGTACAACTATGCAAGGTAGTATTATGAGTTCCTACCGTTGAAAAAGTAGCAAGGGTATAACACCAACGTTAAACGTTCACGGCGCTGTCTTTAGTGTGTACAGGGCAAACTGTGCCCGATTATTAGAAAGACAATAGTCGCAAGTAAATTAGGCCACACGGCCCAAATGCAAATAATTGTAGAACGATCTTGACTGATGCAGAGTCGCAAATACAGGAACAACCAGCATGGCCATGAAGTACTAAAATGGGCGGTTACTCCAAACTCCTGTAAAGGTGCCTTTTTCTCAAGACTCGCCGATCGCTCGCTCCGTTTTTCTCGATTAAATTGCGACTTTGTGCACCACGTTATGCAATAAAAGTCATCAGATAAGGTTTATGGCAAGCGACAGAATCGTGGCGTTTATTAGGACTTGTTCTAATAGAAAAAGAGAAACCGCATATGAGTTATTTCGGTTAAAAATACATTGTGTTTATACGTTAGCTTAGTATTTGTTATATAATGATTAGTTGCCTGTCTAATTAGAAACTCTATTTATTAGTTCCAATTTTAGTGTGGCAAGTAGTTTAGTTTGTTTAGTGTTAACAAAAATTCAGTTTAATAACTTTCACGTTATAGGGTACAATGGGTTTCTCTCTGGATTTATTTGATATAGAAGTTGACGAAGCTTATATTTGCTGGGTCTGTGATAAAGTATTGGACGACCCATTAGCTACACCCTGTGGACATGTATTTTGTTCGACATGCGCTGAAAAGGAAATACAAGAACTCAACGCTTGCCCCAAAGGCTGTCCTAATGAAATTTCTTTAAAGGATCTGAATAGAGTCCTACCGCTTTCAAAACTCATCGGAAAACTTATGGTTCGATGTAAAAACTGGTCCAAAGGCTGCGATTTCGTTGGCCCGTTAAATGACTGTGAAACACATTTAAGCGAATGCGAATTTACTCCGAAAACTTGCCCGCACTGTTCTGGCGATGCGAATCATCAAGTTTGCCCTGGGACGCAGAAGAATTGCGAATCAATAAAAGATTTAAGCAAAGATGAGTTAAGACAACGCGCATCCGAATTGGAGGAACAAGTTTCAGCTTTAAAACAGAAGATATCGGAAATGGAGTCAATTTTACCGACATTGGAACCAGTGGACAGTGACTTGGAATCCAAGGTAAGAATTGCAACTTGTTAATAGTGTTTGGCATATCGCTTAAAAACTGGTTTTCTGGGCGTGAACACTTTTTGACGAATCCAACGTCGCTGTACTTCTTGTTGCGGCGATCTATAAAGTCGTCGTCAAATATTATTTACGACCGACATGTGCGTAGTGCGTGGTGCGATTTCACGTATGCCATATAAAACTTATCGTTCAGATCTCGCCCGTCCCCCGAAGCAAGATGCTTCTTATCGCGGCATCTATACCGTTCTGCTCGCCTCTTTGTTAATTGTTGTAAAGTTTCGCCGGGGACGTCTGTAGCTTATTTTATTGGTTTGTTCCGGCAACAAGTTGTTCCTGTAAGCAATCGCGCACGCAGTTCATTACTCTAATCCGCGTTTCTAATCCATAAGTCGCTCGTGGTATGCCTAATTAACGCATTTGGTTATTCCAAAGTTCAATACGGTTCTCTATACCCGTCTCTCCGGTGTACGCAGTTGTCCGATGTCTCTTTGTACATAATTGTGCTGTATGTAAAATCGATGCTAATCGAATAGTTATGTACCAGATTTTATTGGTGTACTACAAAGCATGGTTGGCCACATCAAAGTTCCTGGAGTGTGCGTGCAAAGATCGGCAGCTTGATAAAGTGGTTGCCCTTCTTTCTAGCTGGCCAGTGTGTTGGGGTGCCAAACAGAAATGATTCTTTCAACCTCAAAAAGATCATTATCACGGAGTTAGTTTATTGATTTGGAGAGTAACACTCAGCTGCAAAACTCGATTGCCGACACGTGAAAATGACCAATCACTCCGTTGGCAACAAACCGATACTTTCCATTCAACTCGTATTATCCACGCTTACTTCTATTAAAGGCTTATCCATATATCTATTGACCATGCGTTTTGAGGGTGGGATTTTAATTCACAATTAAAATTAAATTGGCCGCAACTTAAAATAGACTTTAAAGGTCAGAAGGCGGTCAGAGCGATGATAGAGAGTATTAATCCAATGCACATCAGTAATAGTGTTAAAACCACGATTCTGACTCAGCGTGTATCATCCCTCCCGGGACATAGGAACAATGATGACCACTCAGCCGGAAACAGGCGCTGATCGTCCTATGCTGCATCCCGACTTAACCTAATTTGTAACCAAGAGTTCGGCATCTTTGATTATTTTGATCTCCCACCAGCCGGGATAGCTTTGAGTCAGTTCCGTTTCTTTTATGTGCGTTAGATTGTCATCGCATCCGAATTCGTTGTTTTATTTTAAATGAACTAAATTCGCCCTGCGTTTTTAAACGTCTCCTTTACGCATCATCATGTATTCACTAGCGGGTAACTTGTCGGAGTTAATTGTCAGGCTTTGCGTAAAAGTGTAGGAGACTGAGTTTCGGCGAGACGCAAAGCAAAGTTTATTGCCCAATAAACTTTCTTTCCAGTTCATACGAACTTTGCTGTCTGGCTGTCCGTTGTGATTGAACTGCCCTATTCACACACAAGCAGACGTCCCGACGCCTCAAACACATATTGTCAACTTTGGAAACAAACGCTAAAAGCACGCATTTCTTGTTATAAACTTTACAATCGAGCCAAGTTTACAATAGCCCACACAATTGTATTTAAATAAACATTACCGCCACCTCCCATAATATACTTTGGTAAATGACTATAAAATTAGTAATAGCATTTAACGTTTGTTGTTCTAACCATAATTTAACAGCAGCCCGACCGGTGTGTTTGTTAAAGCATTAAGTAGCTTGTAAAACGACACATTTTGTCATTACTTATAAATCAAGCGATTTTGATGGATATATCACCGCTATTCTAATCACATTAAACCTTTGAAGCAGGCGGCCACCGGCTTCCTTTCCGGGCAAAAGTCACAGCTATGCAAACAAGGCTAAGTTAAAGTGCGACATCAAAAACAAAATTTGTAAAAACCTTTGCATAATTTGCGTTATGTTCGTTTGCCTTGCCTTGTATGACAAACAAGGTTGGTGACGGCGGTTAGAAAACCTCGCCTGTTCGTATTTGAACGTAGTAAAACGTGTGGGCCATTTCGGGCCGCCCATTACAATGATTAAATACGCAAAACCTGAAAATACGAACGATGGTATTTGCTGTTAAAACATTTACAAAATCTGTACGCCGCCCTAGTCGTAAACCCCACAATTACTAAAAAGTTGGCTTATATCCACCAAATCTCAGCAATGGTTGGTTTCAAAACGTTTGACATAGAAAAAAGTTTCCGCAAGGGCTACGATGCGTGTTCAAGTGATCCTTGGCCAATTATTCTTCTTTTCATTGTCCGGAATTTGACCAAGAACATTTTGTTACATTTCCCGTGCTTCAAAACCAACTCCATTCTAACTGTCCACTTTTCCACGCGCTTGAGTGCATCCGGCAGTATTTTTCGGATTTGGGATACGAAAGTTCGATTTTACTCTTTACATTCCTTTTTGTCGTTTAAAGAATTCCTGCAAAATATTAGATACCGTACCGGAATCCAGGGTCGTTCTAGGTCTGTGCTCGTGCAAACCAAAGTCATGTTGCTGCAACAACCGAAGACCGTCTGCTGAAACTCGTATCGCTATTACCAGATACCTGATTAATAGTCTGGTCTGAGATTCTGTGTAAACATGCGAGGGGTGGTGTTGCTGCCATAAACAAACGAGAACTCCGAAACGTTATAGCTTCCAGAAACGACACAACGCCTGGTGATTAATTGGGGGATAATGAAACGATTCGCATTACGGCTGCATGATACAGGCAGCTATCGGAGCGTTAGAACTAGAAAACGGAGCAAGCGGTGCGTTTGATGATGATTTATAATTTGCCCTGACATCCCGTCTACACATCATGTTAGGCGGAATCGAAAGAACAAATGTCAAACATTTTCAGTATAGCTCTTTTTAAATTAGATTAGGTGTCGATTTTAAATTATAGAGTGATGTCGGATATGTGCATTTGTAATTTATATAAATTATATTTATTGACCAGTAGATCCAATGCTTTTAAGCCCTTTAACACGGAAATAGATAGGTCAAATAAAGCTTGAAAGAGAAGTGCCGCTGTACCGATCATCAGAAACACGGTTGTGAAGTCGCCAGCCAACTGAACAGCTTTGATCCGATGACAAAACAGCGATATAAGCCTAATGAGATGTTATCTGATCTTTCTAAGGAGGTGTGATGCTTAAAACATCTCTCTGCGAAGCATGTTGTTTTCCGCGGCACCCATCATATCTGATTGAAGGAAACGTCTCTCATCTCCACATCTCCCTATGTTATTCTCAATTCACCTCAGGTTTTCCGCTCTCTCGTCAATCGAATGGATTTATTTGGAATTGTTTGTCGGGAAGGTACAAACTTAAGCTGGGTGCGTTTAAAGTTTGATATGATCTAAGGAAATACCATTTGCAGTATATGGCATTTCCACTAAAACAAGCGCTTCAAAACATGTTTTTCTAGCCGGTTCTGTCACGAACTTTTGTTGTAAAATGGCTATTTATTTGCTATTTGTACGTCATTGTTGTTTACTACAATTGTTTTTCTATATAATATGCCCGTTATAGGCTATATATAAACTTCAGAAAAATAAAAGGCAACCGATTTTTAGACTTCCAAAACTTAAGGTCTTGTTCATTGTCATTTTATAATATTTATTTCCAAATTCATGTGATCTTTGAATGCTTGTAAGCGTATAAAGCACAAGAGCTGATTATACTAGAGTTTGAAAATTCTGGGCTGCGAATTAGGTTCATTTAATTGTGTGCGCTCCTTGAAAGTGCAAGAGTAGCACTTACGTGGGTATCGAGATCGATGGCGAATCAAACGAAACTCTTGACAGAAGGTCCGAGTTGTGCTTCTAAGATTGAAATGTTTGCGCAGATCTCTCCAAGTTGCCGGCGCGCGCACAAACAATTGAGATATAGACCTAACCAACTTAATAATCGGCAGGGAGCATTTCAAATTTGCGAATCATGACATCTCTCGATTTCCTTTCGGACGTCGCTGGCGGCCAAGAGTCAATATTATCAAACACGCCTTATTAGTCCTTGGACTGGGTCGTTCAACCCTAGCCGTTCTTACATAATTTATTCGCTCCACAAAATAGAGAAAGCGCTTAAATAGTGAACGGCCCGAGTTGAGTTATTTACGCTCAGCAAAGTGTTGACTTAGAACACAGTTCTGTGGACTTGTTTCCACAAATCTCTCATTGAGGATCATTGTAACTGAAAATCCTCCTTTCTTGCGTGAAATGTTGCATAATATTTACTCAATCCAGATCGCCGCAGATTCCACTGCCTTTCTACTCGACTTTCTATCGCGAATTTGCGGTTTCTGTTTCGTGCATTTTATTTGTGGAATCGGGTCTTCGCGTGAGAGGCAGTATGTGCTAGCTGGGTTCGTTGTTTTATGGTCGACAATTACAAACAAGCTGTGCTGGTTTTATGCCGGCTGTGTGTTTTCGGCAATATCCACCAGCAATTGATTCTATCCTTTGTCTAATTCCATTAGCTTCTACTCGGCACTTGTCCTCAGACACTGGCGCCTCTAAAACGACAGTTTCTTTCACTTTGCGGTTTTATAACCGCTTGGTGTCAGGCTGGCGTGGTATGTCGCTGTAATAAATGTTGTTGTAAAGTTTTTAATACGGTCGCGTGGCCGCATATAGCTAACGCAACCAATACACACATCAATTCCATACACGAGCGATTATAGTAAAGAGCCCGTCAGCAGTTGGAAACGTAATTAGGTAAAAAAAACTGTTGTAAAAACAATGTCTTTGTGGATTTCAAACTCAGCCCAAAGAAAACAATTTGTAAAGTTTCCAGAGTGTTTGCGCGGCCGAGCAGATAACGCCAGCGACGGATTTAGTGAGAAATCCAGAGGTTTTGGGTTCACATCTAGCCTACTAAAAAATATAACATGTAAAAGCTTGTCGTCTTATATATTACTCCTTAGCCCGAACTAAGGGGTTATTTTTGGATTCTGATAATCATTTGAAAGCGCCTTGCATTGAACACGGTTAAGCCATTAAATATATACGGGACCAATGGTTACATCATCTAAACCCGACTTTACCATTATCGGATCAGCGTGGATTTTATAAATTCCAAATATCTGACTGACCGACGTCAACTTGATGGATATTCGTTCTCTGCACACACACCAATGTTTATCGGGATTCACTGTGAATTGTTGACATTTTTATACAAACTTTGCATTGTCGAACTGCGCCAGCTGCATTTATTTTACGATACAGTTTAATCGCAATTGCACGGTACTGTATAAATACAACACGTCAGCATACACCGTGCATATGTAGGCTATCTCCTAAACCCACATTTTGATGTCCGATTGACCAGGTGGACTGTGCTGCTCAATTTTATCACTTTGCCATCAAAGCTACCCGGACGATAAATACCAACCATCTGTGTAATGAGCCCATATTTGCTTATCCAGGCATAATTTATTACAACGATGTACTGGAATTCGTAGGCTACTATTTCATTCCGTGGTAATCGTATGTGTTTTAGTTTATAGAACATAAATGTGGATGACAAGTGTGACATCTCACAAGGTCGTCTTTGTCTCGAAAAGTAATTAACCATTTGTTCCCAGGCATGCCTATTCAAAATTCCCAACCATTATTAACTTTTCGCTCGGGGAAAATGTACTTTAGGCAGAACGCGGTTTGTTGTATTAATTTGTAATTAAAATTGTAAATTTTGCTTCAATATGCTCCTGACAAGGTGAATTTGTATGCGGCCTGTCAGAATTATAAATATTTAGCCTGCTATAAACTGCCTGACTTGTTTACTCTTTAACATAATTGGTGCGGATTTATTGCTCCGTTCTCACTTTACCCCGGTATATTTTATACGCCTGACAACCTACCGCAATCTTGTGAAGGTGTCGTGTACAAGTATTGCTACATGGTAACTGGTTTTTGTGGCTGACATCAAAAATAGAATCAACCTTTGGGTTCGTTTCTCAAAGCTTTATTTCAACAAGCATAGTGCCGTTGATATGTGTGGGAAAAACATAACCACTCGATTCCACGATTCCTATGTACATTATCTTCATTCGAATCTCAATTTATGGATATCAAAGCAATCTCGCGAAGATTGTCTGTGAAAGTATATATTACAGCGGAGCCGTTGTTTCATGTGTCCCCTTGTGTTAAGCTCGTGTTCATTGCACCAAATCGGCGGGCAAGTGCGTCATGAACTGTGTACGGTGTCTTGAACGTGGTTCTCGCTGTGTTGACCTGTAAGAAATACGATATGCGTAAAAGATACTTTTGCTAAAGCTCGTTGTTACAAAGCAGATCAGCTTCAGTCGGGCCCGAACTACGCTTCGTTCCGCTTACTATATGTCGCAATCGAAATTTTCCGGATAAAGACACCGTTTACTTTATCTCACATTCATGAAAAATAGCAACTCGAGTTTCAAGCTCGTTCCTCATCGTCAGTGAGTACGTGGTGGTAGGGAAAACACAGCAGGATTTCGCTATGGCCTAGATAACACGGGGCCACATCAAAACTGTTTACGTTATGCTTGTTAAGCGCACCTCATCATAGCTTTGCAGTTGCGTCCAAGGTAAACAGTCCCCCCTTTCCCCGCATTTTTTGTGCTGGGCCAGTTTAATTTACCTCGTCATCGCCGTGCGGTCGGTGGACAGTCCCCTTGCTCAATCCACTCAATCAATAGGAGGGAGGGTCGCACACGCGCTGTCTTCAAGTAGCGAATCGGTACAACTGCGTGTGATCAGAGACCAGTGTTAGGAAACTGTGATCAAACAATGCGACCTGTGTGGCTGTATCAGCACGCGCGAAAGCAAATCGCACAGCATGTGACGTTCCGTCATCCGCGCTTGCAGCTCGACGCCAGTTTCTTCCTGGTCGCGTCGGGTACGATGGTTCTCCGTCGACACGTACCCATACACACAGCCGCTTTCATCTTGGTCTCTACTGCGAGTACTTTCCATACCACCATGAGACCAAACAGTGTATATCGTCCCGGAAACCAAACACACGTTGGCAATGCTCTTACAGCGCAGGTGAAGCGAGTCTTCCGCATAGTTGATTTATGATACCAATATTGGATGGTTTATACGATAAATATACACTCAGGCGCTTGTCTAGGCGACAGATTTACAAACAATGGGCTGAGGTTGAGCGCACGCAACCAAGAAAACCTGTATGAAGTATCCGGTTAGCTTGTGGTGCTTACAAAAACTTCTCATTTCCTATTGAACTCTATAATTAATTACACTTTGTTTTAAGTTTTGCCAACTTATCCCGCTCAAAGCAATGTTTTTTCATGAAGTTTCATTCCAAATAGAAGTTATTGCACTGCACATAACTTTATGCTTGGAACCAAAGAAGATATGAACTGTTTTTAAGTCACTTTCCAATGATTACTTTAATAGAAGTATGCTCTATGTTTGTTGAAAAGAAATATGTTTTAAGCGTTACACCTTGCTCTTGAAGTCTAATATAATTTCATGTTTTCTTCGCTAAATTTATCTCGAAAACTTTTAAATCCAAAGTGGCTTGCCGCCTACAAGTTCTTGGAATGTGTCGCAGTGTCGAGAAAGGCAGTCTGATATAAGGATTAGCGGTAAAGTAATTGAGCTTCCAGACACCGCATCTAACACAGGTCCAGCGACTGTTGTTGGAAAAGGCTATTTTTGAACTGATAGCAGATTTAAGATATTTTATGATCAAGCAGATCTTTATAAACACTACACTCAAAACAAATTTGTGGTCAAATAGGAGATGAAGTGTTTTAACTAGAAATTTGCTTAAATTGTGAGATTCAAGTTTGCTGAATGGAATTTACATTGTCATCATGTTTTAATCCATGTATATTTGATATTTATTGTCTGAACTATTGTGCTCTGTATAAACTTGCTCCAAAGCATAGACACAAAAATTCAGTGACAAAAGAGAAAAAACATACATTGCCACAAAATTAAAGGGTCCTATAGACCGGGAAAAGTCACACTTATATTTTGCGGGTTATTTGCGCAATAAAAGTCGTCATTAAATTTCAATTTTATTCTGACACACAAGTAAATAACATAGTTTTCGGCAGTCACCTGACTTTGCATGCGACTACAAAAATAGCGAAAATGGCACTTAATTGACGCCTCTTAGTCACGTAATTGGAAATTTCTAAAAAACTGGCCTCATTTGAGCTTATTTCGCATCCAATTTGTCCGATTGAGAACTTCTCATGCCAAGAAAAACAAGACGCGTGATTCCGTTTTGCGGATAAGATAGCGGAACCTAATATGCCTTGAATAACGGCGTTAAAATAATGAATACACATCTTCTTGGTAATTTATCAGACGTCATACTTTAAAGTGGAAGCCGCTGGTTGATCAAACTGTGGCATCAAGATCACAATTAAGTGAACCTGGTCAAGTGATGTCGACCACTGCTTGGTATCTCGCGCCAATCAAGAGCTGGTTCCCACAGCTCCGTGGCTAACCTGTGCCGCCGGCGAGTTAATATTGAACCCAAAGGTACAAATTATGACTGATGGAATGAACCAATTATGGTCCCCGTTGCGGTGTATGGGAACAAAAATGTCGCTAATTAACTTCGACCCGGGAAGCGGCAACTTCGATTAAAATTCTTAAGAATCTCCAACCGCGACCGTTTGGAGTTTTAACTTTCTAAAGTAACTGGTATAGTGGGGAAAATAAACACTTTGTCATGATACAAGTCGTGATTTTCGCTTAGATTTCCGTTTAATAGGACCCTTAACAAAAGAGCCACGAATCAGATAAAGCAAAAATCCGATTTGTACACTTCCGCAGGCAAGCTGTGTACACATGTCCATAAATGCAATCTACGCCTTCAATACATTACTACAGCCGGAAAAACAGAAACGGCGGTTTTTAAGGCTGTCTAATTCCGACTTAACCTGTCACGGTGTATGATGCGATAGCGTCGTAGTACCGGAAGGCTCAAAGGCATCGCGTGTCCCTCTTTGTTTACATCGCTCAATTGGCCGCGACGCGGGGCCCCCATGGTTTCTGCAAAAACAACAATTTGCGAAATGTGTGGATACTCGCGTCGTTTCTCAATGGAATTAAAGCTTTCAAAAGCTTCGTTAGGGGGCAGTTTACAGCTTTTGTAGCTTACGGTGATTCATATATCCACCCGCCCAATAACTTGGATAACAAAAGTTACCGGATATTATATTGCTGTTTATATAAGGATCCCTTCTCCTAATAATCTGGCGCCAATACGAATAATACTCAAACCAGTCGCATCTGCAACCATTATGGATAGGTTTAGAGCTAATAGGTCGACATCTGTAAAAGCTTTTCCGCTAAAATTACATTTCTTGCTTTTTTCGAGCCCACTTTGACTTACCTGTCAGTCACTCAACTCTCTGTGGTGTGTAACACCCGAGTCAGTGTCATTGGTACAACAAGGGGCTACGGGTCGTATCAATCTCGTCTCAAATTCTCTCTCGTCGTGGGGTCGCGGTCTGCCGCTAATCTCAAGTGCTCGGAACATCGCGAATTTGTGAGCTTAGTGTGCCATATTTAGCCTCTTCGCTGCCAATTCGAAACAACTATTCGACGCGACAAGGTTGATATTACTTTATTATTAGGATCCAATTTCCAAAGCATCCCTTACGACTCCAGTTGTTTTGTTACTATACTACAGAATTGTTTATTATATTACCATAAGTTTAAATGAGAAATGTTAATCGCGGTTTTTATGGTAATTATACTTTCATCTGTGTGTTGTTATTGCCTGCAAATTTTGCCGCAAAACGTTGTCATAAATCTTGAAATGAGCATCGGCGATGATTCACCAAACCACTAATAGCGGTTATGTGAGCTTGGGTGTTGAATAACTTGTAAACAGAACCGTGTAGGATTCCTGTTCTTTCAATTTTATCAAATATGTATATCTCCCTGTTGTGAGTTCACAACGAGCCCTTTCTGACGTAGTCACACGTCAAGGGACGTTGTTCAAAGCTCCCCTGCTGCGCAAAGTCGAGCGCTTAGTGTGCTTCCAGCATTACCGGCTCATTTTAAGTCGTATACTTGTTTTACGACATTGTTTGGTTTGCGCATGTTGCCTTTCAAAGTTATCAAACAGCGTGAGTAATCGGTCAAATCAGTGCGGATTTTACAACATACGTCGGCTTCTCCATATGTTATTGTGTGGTTTGTTTTTTCCCGGAAACTCATTTATCTCAAAACTTGTTTTTGCTATTTGCTTAAAGCGATAAATTATTTGTTTTGGACTGAAGACATATCATATAAAACTGATTGGGAGTCGACTAATTAAGCACCGGTATCACGTACAATATTACCCGTCGAAAAACGCCGTTTGTCGTAAGCAAATAGAGACTTGGTTTTGTATCGTTTCTTTGTATTTGGTGGTTTCGAACCCAAATCAACCCAGACAAATCTCGCGGCGCTAATTGTTGAGTCGCCTTTTGTTGAATGGAAGGCGCGAGTTCCAAGATTTGAGCGGAAACCTCGTAACACGGAACACGCGCTTCTAATTATCGCTGCTGCGAGAGGAGAAGTGTAGTCGTCTGCGACCTTCAACTTCTCAACCTCGAAGCAGGTCTAATTGCTGGCTTCCTGCTTGGCTGACAAGCTCTGATTATTTCGTCCGTGGCTCCGCGAACGGGTACTGGACGTGAGAACCCAAGGGCTTGAGGTAAACGCTGAGATCTCATATCTCATTCAGTGAACACCGATGATTAGTTAAGGCTTCGGGAATCTATAATCGCTTAATAAGCAAGGGATTTTCCTCTGAAATTTTAATTTGCGATTAAGCTAAACCAATATATACAATCGTTCCCACTGTTTATCACCTCATTTCCAGATCAGGGCGCCACTGTGATAAGCTTATTGTATCCCCGGGTAGTTATTACCGTAGAACACCGTGTTGTAATTGCCAGTTTTCAGATTGAATATGGCTTAGGACAACGGGATAGAGTTCGCTGGCACTTTGTATGGAATTTTAGCGATCAATTAAGTCGGAACCCCGTATAATTGTCGTGGTTAGATTACAATAAACTTGACTTTAAGCTATGCCCGGTATTGCTATTTTGCGCCGAGAATAACAAATTACCGCCGTCCGGACCTCTTGCTGTGTGATGAAACAATTACAATCGCGCGTGCATATTTGAACATGCGGACCGCGAAATTGTGAAGATATCTTAGTCACGCGACGGCTGGGGTGTGTTGTTGCCGTTTATTGCCGCTCGTCCACTCAACGCCAATCGTAAACTGTCCACAGGAAACCGTGTTCTCCACTCAAACTCTAGGGTAAGGGTAGTATCCATAACCCGGTGTTAACCTGTCAATAATTACTATATTAGCGGGGAATAGTACCGGTTTATTAACTCAGCTTTGTAAACACTTACCGCGTATGTGCTGGTGATATGGCAGAGCGGTGACCGAGGGCGTATCGTCGTGTGTAGCTTGCAGATTCCAGCCTACCTTTGGACTGGGCTTGGTTCCCGCAGATGACGATTGACCTCACGCATTCTTCACGATTTGTTAGCCTGCCCGGCGCGAACAATATTTATCCGACCCCGTGCGTTGCACTCTGCGAATATGATCGAAACTCTATGAATCCCACCGCTATATCGGGCGGCCGAGCCGTATCAAATGGTTCTGGTTAAACTTATCCGAGTTCGCGGGAGTCCGGCCTCAGGATTGATGGATAGACCAACTGCCGAGCTGGAGATCATCTATTCACGCGATTTAATTGTGTTCATATTTAGAATTCGTACAAGTTGACTCATTGCCGATGTGCTTCTTCCCTGAACAGTGAACGCATTGTGGTAACCAAAGTCACGTGACAGTTCTACCGACACGCTCCTGTTTTAACCAATAACATTGATCTAGATTCGTATTTTATATATTTTTGGATATAGTTATGATAGCGGCGTAATTGCCACCTTCAAAACAGCATCAACATTTTAAGACACTTCAAGTTTGTTTATTTTTACCGTGGTTTGATGGTTGGAAGGCTTTTCTCAACTGTGGGAACGTTTAAACGTGTACTGTCGCACGGCTTATCGCGATTATCGGGCTATCGATTTAGTAATGAATGGAAATCAATGTTGAATTCAGTTTAATTGGGTTCATGTTGCATGCTTGAAACTGACCGACTATTGATCGTCGCACTCGTTCCACATTGTCTATTAAAATCTCCACCCTTATAGAGACGCGTGTGTTATGAAATGAGGCGATGTGAATTACCAGTTTGGTTGTGAACTATCGCGTGTCTTATGCGCCGTAAAATCTCCAGACTGGAGCCCTGTTTGGCTAATTTTGATGGCGGTACAAACATACCTGCCAGCCATTAGGCTTAGAATCACGGGTGGTCAGCGCAAGCCTATGAGCCGTAACTCGAACTAATGGCCCTAATTTTGAACGTTGCAGTGAACGAAAAATGAATGTTGTATATTTAGAATCCGTCTCGGAGCTGTTTCCTGGAATATGGATGTCGCACCGCACTCGAATAATTTAAAGGTTAATTTTCTCGGTTTACACGGCCGAGGTCTCGGCCGAAATTGTGCAATATGTTTTGTATACAACACCTGTTTGCGGTTACGACCTCCGACCTTTGTCAATTATGTTTATCCAACGGTCATTTGGCAAGCCACTGAAACCACAAGGTGGATTTCTAAGTCGCAACGGAAACGCGTCTTCTAAACAAACTAATGGACGCAACCGGGATGTATATTGTTGTTGATACAAGCGACAGGTGATATGCACTGTCTCCGCCAGCAGTGTTTATGAATTTTGAATATCATCGCACCTCCACCCTACAGGGTCGCGTTGACACTCGATTTCTTGGCAGAGTGTTTAATTTGGGATCTCGATGTGATAAGACAATCGACGATAAGCCGCTCTCCAAAAACCCCTGTGTTGACTCGATGGAGCGAAGACGCTCTTGCAGTTCGCAGTCTCCGGTAATCTTAACCACAGATGCCGAACTGTTTACCCAGAGTCGCCTTATAACAAGCCCTGCTTGGTACTAAGGCTCAGTTGAGTTGAAGTTCTCTCTAGAACACACTAGTGTATGGAAGACAGACTAGCTCAGGTATATTCGAAACCTTAGACGCTGAGCACACAATGATTTGTTTGTTCCCACCAACGGTTGTGTAAAGTTACAATTTCACTGCATTGATAGATTGCCCGGTATATCGCACTTGACGCAATCACCATTAGGTGCGAGGTAGAGTATCATCCACAGGAGTGTCAGGCACGATGTTCCCTTCCTGCAAAGCGAGGAAATCGCTCGCGAGACGAATCTTCTCTCGTCGCTTTGTTTTCCTCACTCCCTGCTTTGCCTTTTTCTTCGCTCGCTCGCGGTCAATAGTTCACTGAACAAGGACGACGACTCGCCGAAACGAACGCATTATTCGACTCTTGCTGGTCGCGGGCAACAGCCGCCCGTGGACAATGCGCGCTGAGAAGATCAGCATTATCAGAGTTAAACAAATTTGCGAGGACTATATAGTATTCGATCAAATTTGAGTTATCAGTCAGGAAAATATAAGGTAAGGCTGTATGACACGGATTTATTAATAGCGTAGTCGGGCGAGCATGCGCTCGAGAGGTAAATACGTCGTCTTCGGGCCTGCGGTAGCCTTGTGCCCGCCGCCGATCTAAGACAGCATCGAAAGTCTATCCATCATACTTTGGTAATATATTTCACTGCGGCCCAGTCGGTCACGTATATAGTTCAGTTAGTCACGTATAATTTCTAGTTTTCCCAGGTAGAAAACTGTTAATTAAGCAAATAGCTGACCGCCGTGCTTCATTCGTGTGTCTCCGTAGTTACCACGTAGGGACGATAGTCAAAGTTTTAAGATATCCGCGCGCTGGTTGGCAAAGTGCGGTCACCGACAAGGTAATTACAGCAATAAGGGCCAGCCCTAGCGTGTTAGCCAGATCGTCAATCAACGTTAATTAGACGTTGCATCGTCTCCCTAATTCGGTTTCCACGTTAATACCAGAGAACGCAAGGTTAAATGAATATGAACCAACGATCGGTCTGTTTTAGTCTTAGTCATTCAGTCGATAAGCAGCACTCGAGTTTAGCGAACTTGAAAGAGTGTTATTAACGTTAATGACATGATATTTCCAGTTATCCACCGGTCTTGTTTAACTTCCAGACTGTGTACACGACATAGATTAGTTGACTTGCCCATCTGCAACGTACCCTGATCATCTTAGAGGATTTCAGCAAATAAATCGACGTATATTTGGATAACCACGCAAGTTACCAAGTCACCGTGTTGTCGTATAGAAGATGCCGTGTTTGCCTACTCGGATTACCATACACTAACACCAAGCACCTCTCCAAGTGAAACAAACATTTAGAGATGAATTTTAAAATACTAACCGTAAGTACAGTGTTGAAAAAACGGCGTTGTTTTTAGATCTTCGGGCGCTTTGATTTTTAAGTCTTACCGCATAGTATAATCACCTCAGTTCGACATCCAACACTCTTTTGTGGCGTGGATTTTCAAGAATGCACGTGCACGCTTGTAATGGGGGTCGATTGTCGCACAATGCGGAGTTAGTTATGACCCTTAGAACAAAAGGACGCCAGGCAGGCAGCGATCAAAGATTTTTCCGTTTGTTTTTGCAATTAGACGCGCTCCCACCTCCGCAGTTGCACCGCTGGCCGACGGCGAGTTCCAACTGCGTTCTCATTAGCGCTCATTGTATACATCCCCCATTGTAAGACCGACCGCTTTTCGGTCTCATTCGGTAAGTTGCTGCAGATGTAAACACACCCGACGCATTTCAATACCCGAGACCCCTTAGAAAATGTAAACACAACCGGTGTCATCCGCGGGTCAAGAATCGACTTGATATCGCACCCGTCTCCACTTCCAAGACTCTGGTCCTTTGTGTTGGATAAGGATTTACCTTGACGAGACTGAATTGTTCCCATTTACGTTTTCAGTAATAATACTTAGCAAATTGTATTGCCGCTGTGTAAAACTCGCGTTTGCAACCCATCGTTTTGTGTAGAACTGGTTTGGAGTTGTACGCTTTCCAATGGAGTATCAATCCATCACCCTTGCACTGGCACGAGGTTGATTGTATTTGAAACATCTCCATGTACTATTCGCACAACTCTCGCATCCACTCATGGTTGTTCAACTTGTATCGGCGGCAGGTTTTAGCTGACGACGCCCACCCCGTGTGTACATTTAGCTATTGTCCTACGATAGGTTAACCGTAATTGATCACATTTCTCAATGGCCACGTCGCTGTCCTGGGAAGCTCGGTCAAGTGTTTTTTAAGCGTGTTCGGTGACGGCTGTGTGCGTTTCGTGAATCCTGACCAAATTCGGCTAAATCGGTCAACGGATAAAGGGATTTGGGTTAGCCCGAATAAAAGGAGGCGGTACCGAGAAGGAAGCGGTCTCGCAGCATCTGTCCATGGGCAGCCGACAAAGGACCGTGACCTCTGCTACCGCCGCCGAGGACTTTTGTTTTGGGGCTTGGATTAATTAAATGAAGAACCAGTCAACCTGGCCACTTCGCCGAAACCGTGCCAGGGCGAATTTCGATCTATAATTGATTACGTATCGTTACTTCTCGCACAAGGAACTAATGGTTGTTTTCGTTCAACTGTTCCGGGATTCGGTGTTACGACATTGTAAGCGATAATTAATGTTGATTTATGGCGCAAAGTTTAATACAGCTCATAACACTGCCGCCGAACAATGGTCGCGTCGTCTGATATCAATGTCGCTTATTTCCGTACCTCGCAGTCGTCACGCTAATCTGCCAATGAAGGGAAATCTCGGAGAAGTCGAGAGCTACAATAGTTATAGCGCGTCAAGGTTTGGAGTTGCCTTCGCAGTCCACACAACTGTTCTTGGGAGTAAAATTCATAAACCACGATTCTTTTTTTCACAGTTATTTATTTGTTGACGCTTGTCAGAATATACACGAACAGTACCGTGCGAGCACCCGCCAAAGACTAAGTTGCCCATGACATACAGTATTGCTGTAATGTGGCCAAAATAACACATGAAATCACGTTTTTACATAATACTGTTAACGTGCTATTCGTACGGTTTATCTTGCTCACCTACTTGATTGAATTGTACAAGTGTTCGTCGACTCTTGTTTTTTGTTAAAGTGCTTCCACTCGGGTTAGTTTACACGTTGAAACTCAGTGGACTCGAACCGTTGCTACGCGAATCCGCAGTCGATGGGAAAGGGTGGCCATCGCTCTGCTATACCCGCATCTCCCAGCATAATAATGTGTAGTGCCACTATGTCGGCTCCCATGCCTCAGCTCAGCATAGCCTGGCACGTCACGAGCCACTTACACACTGCGCTAAAGTCCTTGACGGCGCCGGTTTCGGGCTCGGAGTAAACTGTCCTCCCTTCGCCGCGTTCTCAGGCGCGAGACAGTCGACCCGCGTGAGAAATATCGCTTCGATTTCAAATCGACTCGGATTCATGTCGCTTATAACAAAATACCGTTGTCCGAGAGCTTAAATACGGCGTCATACACTACCAACAGAATAACGGACATTACCAACTGAAAGCAAAGTTGTGTTTGGCGGCTTCGGCTTTTCTGCAGGGCCGCGAAAAGGTGAAGCAGTGCATGACCCCATTACAGGCAAACAATGCTTGCTTAGCGGCCTACAACACAAGTGTCAGGTTTTGTTGTGTAACGAGATTTCAGAGGTCAAGCAGCTTGTTGCTATTTGGTTACTTATGGCGAGAAACCAGCATCGAAGTGCGGCTGTCCCCGGGGGAAGCACTTACCCTCATGAACTATAAACGACCGTTGAATTAATCGAATAAGTCGCGATATTCTTCTGAGTCAACGTGTTAGGTATGGAGTTCAATATAACCGGCTGGCATGGATGCCAGAATGTTCTAGAAATCTTATTTTAGTCCAAGGATGGTTAATCGGATTCCCAAGGTCGCTGATTGACAAGGACACGATCCTGACATGACCCCTGGCCTCGCACCGATATAATGAGATCGGCAAACGTGTCCAGATGTGAAATTATGCGAGCGCTGCCCGGAGAACCTAATCATTTGAAGCTTTTGCTCGGGATTAAACGCAGCAGTCGTCGACAACCTAACCATGTCCCTTCAATTTGGTGAAGACGCAGAGAACCGCGGATAATCGTCCGATTAGTGTCGTTACATCTTAAGATTTGTAGGGGGTGCATCTTTTGTGGTAAACGCGATTAGATTTCTAAAGTTTCGGTCGCAACGGTCGCTACTGACAGACTGTTCATTATAGATTAACTGTTAAATATGCACATCGGCTGTAACACATTTCCTTCTTACAAGTATGAGGGATTATGGTTATATACCGGTAATTTACTTGGCGCACGACATATGTTTTAACGCGTATTACGTCACCTGGACGCTCGTAAATCGCCTCTATGACGTTAACACGGCATTAATGGACAGTAAATGCTGCTTCATTCAGTAAACGCCGCGCGGTACTATCGAATCATTATCGACATTACTGACCGTCCCATCGGAACAAAAACTCGCCAACAATGGCCTTCCATTTACGTCGGGTTTTCTAAGACTCGGCGTTTAATGGAATTGTCTTGTTAGCGCCCGACGGGACCGCCACTGCATTGCCTAATGATTTTGACGTGCCAGGGGAATTGCCCATCGTCCATGTATCATAGGACAGTTCGGGCTTGACGCGTGCATAACTCATCTTATACGAACAGCTTTTTATGTTCAATCCATCACTTTCACAATCAACTAATCGAAAGTCGTTTACACAGCCCCGTAAATCAAGTTTTCGAGTCGCATATTCATGAGCAGCACGAGCTGTTGTTCACATTTTGCCAGTTCGAAGGCAGCACTTGAGCAATTATGTCGCACTAAGCCGGTAATCGTAACGACCTCGGTACAAGGTTTTGCCAAATTGCAAGGCGCTCCTCTCATAACCAGTAATGATCAAACAACTTTGAACCTCCTTATAACGCCCGCTGTGCGATGAGTGTGGAAATGTCCGCTTTAATTTCCAATTAGTTTCAAACGTGCAGCGAAAGATGTGTGTGGCATTAACCAAATTAATATGCTGGTATCAGCATGGACCAAATTGCCGGCTTGCAAGAACGAACGCATGTCTAATTTTACACCTAAACCGTGCATATGCCATTGATAATAAGACGTTCTTAAACGTTAACCTTTCGGATTTGCGCGTTAAGATAATAATCCCTACTTTGTACGGTTTCCCATGTTCTCGAGGTATGGTGTCTTCATGGGATAGTTGCGGGAATTCCGCGCGTTCCGTTTTCTGCTAATTGAATTCCGCTATCACCCCCGACAAAGCGCAGTTACCTTCTGGCATGCCGAGACGACCCGATAAGCTAGAATTACTATGCTGAACTTTGTTTGTTACGGGCAGCGATGTTTCTCCTAACATTGGGCTCTCAGGCGGAGGCATGTTGTTGCCGGTAATTACTTAACATTTCAGATTCATATCGGTCGCATGTCGTCTGTGGCACAAGCGACCATATAACGCTTGAACCGTAAATAACGGTTAGAATCCAGGAACGCGAGGAGCTATTTTCTCATCTAGCGGTTGCCCTAACAATGCGAGATGTGGCGATATCGACACATTTTTCATGTGGGTTTTTGTTTTGCAGGTGAACGGGCAGGACCTTTCGGAGGCCTCGCACAAAGAGGCAGCGCAAGCTTTCAAAACTGCGTCAGAGCCGATCACAGTTGTCCTTCGGCGGACAGCAACTAAAAACAATGTCGATGACGTCATCCCTCCCTCGAATAGCTTCAAAGCTTCCCCCCGCACCCCCCATGTGCCCGCCACCGCCACACAGAGCAACCAGGTGCAGGACAGCTTGTGCTTCTGCCAGACCTTGATCCAAAACTGCCAGAATGCCAAGACGAACCTATCCGCCCTTATTATGAGGTAAGTGCATTGTCAGATGCCAATACAAAACAATTCGTCTCTAAAGCAACGTTATACTAACACGCCACCGTACATCCAGTGAGCTGATGAGATACAAGAACTTTCGCTCCGGTTTATCCGACCTGTCCGGCCATTCCGCCGATACGCTCGGAAGGTCGTATATGACTGAGAATGAAGACGATGTATTTGGCTTCGAATACGAGGTGAGTAATCTTGTTTGGTTGGATTAAGCTGAGGGCCGTCAGGGCAATTGTGTTTACGCTCCCACCGTATGCCACCGGCCGCAAAATCCGGCAAGCTTATTACACCACGCCACTTATATTTTATTTAAAGCCAGTCTGTGTGCTCAATCTCAGTTCGCAGCCGCTGGTGTATTAGATCCACGCTGGGCTAGCTAAAGGGATTGAGGTAAACCGGTTCGCACCGAAACAAGCTGCCAAGATCAGGAAACCGAGACTATTTGGGGCAGAAATTAAAGCAAGCGCTAATCGGATCTGACTGCTGCTGTATAAATGGATTTCTACAAGTCTGACCCAATTGCTTCGGCGAAAAAGTGTATTCAATTACGCACACGAGATTCTGTATTTTAAGTCGCCGCAATGACATTTCTCTTTAGCCGCCCATTAGTGCAGGAATCGACTTCGTTTCCCGTAAATCTATGGCAACGTATACATTCGGTGTATCATTACAGTGATTAATCGCGGCGAAACTTGATCTGTTGTTTCCCGGCGCTATCACTCCGACCTCGGCAAGGTCCTTTACTTTTGTGCTTCTGTTATAATTGTCGAAAGGTCGGCGAGATTACATCGCGCAACATGGAATAGGTGGGCGGGGAGTCACTGGCATTCATTGTGCCGAACTAGTATTCACACATCGGACGCCGGAATCACTGTCGCCATAGGTCGATATGTCACGAAAAAAACACAATCGGTACATTTCAAAGCATGAGAACTTCGGAATCGTGTTTTGAGGAGTTCATTGCATCAAAGAAAGGTTGTCTGGTACCATGAAGTAGGGCATTCATCCCAAGGGATTTGGCTCGAGTTGGCATACCTGTCAGTCGTCGTTGTCTTTCACCTCTGCTCGCTTCTATCGGTATCGGTTCTCGTGGGATGTTGTGATAATGGCCGAAGAATAGCCGTCGACGCGCGAGTTCTGAACCGCGAAGATCGGGCTTATTCGGAGATGCCACAGTGGCGCAGGAACTACATCGCTTAACGATGGGCACCGGCCTCCGCGCCCAGTCCTGCTGACAGAGCCCATACCGGCGGCGTATGGTATGAGATGTGTTATGCTAATAACGGCGCCTAGAAATCAACGACGGCATTTCCCTATACGCCCTCTATTGCCCCAACAGTTGACAAGCAGGATAAACAAAACGAAATCAAAGCTGTTCGGTGAAAGTCAAGTTTCCGCCGAGGAAACGGGAGAGAATAGACCCGGAAGAACGTCGAAGCCGGCAACCTCGTTATGGTCATGCTCCCGTGCAACAGTGCGTGAATGAAAGCAACCCGGCGCAAATTAAAACAGTCTTGATGTGGTAACCGCGAAAGATCTAAGGACGTGATCCGTCATCAGCGTTGTCGGCTTCTTTTAACCTACTCTGCGTGAACAACGGGTAACTGCGAACAGATTCAATTTGCTAATATTTCTGAAGGGCGAATGCCGTACCGTCAACGTGATAGATGCCATGCCTTCTTGTCCAGCAACGCGTTAGGCGATCGGCCTTGTCAGGACAAATCGCAACTGCTGGCGCGTTTCAACTAACGGGTGGGCGAGAGCGCAAGTGGTTCTGCTTCCCATTTGTTTTGATTTCACATTATCCACTCTACGTCTTCCCGCGACGTGTTATTGTGGCTATCGGTCCCCGTGAAAGCGAATTAGAAACGCCACTTTGAGAGCGGGTAATCCGGACCACCCGTATTGAACCCCATTCGTGCCGTTCATTTCCAGCCCCCGGAAATGGCCAAGCGTGTTCCAGTCCACCCAAGTATGATAAACCCCTTTTGGGACCAACTGCGCAAACGCCATTCACCTTCTATGGGTCGTGCTCTTTTGTTTATGCATCGCTTACCCGAATCGCAGCTTTTGATCCTTTCATTGTAGCGAGGGTTGTTTTTTTGTTCAGAAATTACTAAGAGAGCGCGCAGGTGTGACGTGTTGTTTTGATTTTCTATATAAACAAGCGGACAGGGTGATATTTTAACAAAGATAAACGTCAAACACGATCCAATACTTTCGCTTTTAACAAAGTATCATAAAGCAATCTTAAAATAGACTTATTTTGTTATTTAACATTTCCAGACGCTTCCTCTTTTTTTAATTGGCTTAATTCGTATTATTTTCACAGGAGGTTGTGCTAAAACGCTCATCAACGAAGGAAAAACTCGGAATTATGTTGCAAGACCAGCGAGACCCACATTCCGACCGAGTCCGGGTTGTTGTTAGCGAGGTAAGTTATTTTGAACTGAAGCATTCTGTAGTAGGTATAAGTGATGGTATGTCGGCTTAAGAGTAAGAAGGCCGTATTTACCGACTCAGTTCGCGTACCAGTTCGCAGCAAACCGCGATCTGTGTCAAACGAGACGGGCAAAGTTACCGCATGCCCTTAATATCTCTCTCTCTATCTGATACATACATAGATCATGACGTCACGATTTTGTAACTAAGCACCCCCGTTTCGAAACCAGCTCCGTATATGTACAACATAGACAGGATTATAGTTTACCGCTCCTAAATTCTTCGCCTGGATTTGTTGCATTGCGTCACATTGAGGCTTTGTGACGTAAAGTCCACAGGAAAACAGATATTATTTGTGGTGATCATCTTTCAATTCTTTCGAGCAATTTCCAGCATATTAGCCTCGGAAACATGAGCAACGTGAATCTAACCACCTGCTGCCCTGCCTAGCTATAAGCGGCCCTTAATTGCTGTCCGCCGAGCGCACCTGTGGCCAGTTCGCTCCAGGTCACCGGATCCACCATAGGCGCAGTTGTAACACTTAATACCCGGCCTCTGTCATTATGGTCAAAATCTCGCACTTTTTCCGTCTTTGAACATTCAAAATTAGAAACGTATTGTCGCCAATTGGGCTGCTAATACGACTTAAGTATTGGTTCAGCACATTTCAATGATAGAACTGCAATTCGAGGAAACCGATTTCCCTTGTATCCGAACGTGCGTTCACCTCAATTCATATCACATCTTGCGTGGAAATAACAAAGATCAGTCGAGAACCGCAAATGAGTAGGAGACGAGTGAAACGGGACCCTTACCTGGGGGAATATCAACCGTAACCCGGCTATTAATCCAACGTGTGCTACTGTATATGTGGAACGGTCGGTTATTAAGGAGTCTATTTTGACGAGTTAGGGAACTTGAACTCATAGCTTGCCACTTGCACTTGACGGTGAAACGACCCTCGCCAGATGTCGGAGTCGATAAGCGAGATATCCTCTGCTGCTACGGCGTGTGATACGGCTGATGTACGGACAGGGATAGCGTAATAGCGGAATGCGATAGCTTCGTTATGCGCCATGATCTGGCTCTGCATATCTTCCTTATCAAACCTACGACGCAGAACCGCTTCGAACAACGCCGCGTATGTCTGCACTCTGCGTTGGCCTGTACCCGAGACATCGTATACCTTCCCCGCCCTAATACCCGAATCCCAACCCTATGACCGCCATCTTTGGCATTTAATTCCCCAAACAAGGCAGTATTGAATCCCCACTACCCACACGCCAATGTCTGCAACGCATATAGTTGTCGCGCCGAACAGCAAGCCCCATTGTTATAGCAAAGCATATCTTGAGGTTCAGATGGAAGTGTTTAACGTCATTCAACGCTTTCCGCACGCCGGAGAATTCCGTCGCAATCCGCGATCAATACACATTCCGTTCATTATCCGCCCGTCGATTTGAGCATAGTATAAAGCGAGCAATTAACACACGGTTATGCGGTTAATGTTTCTAAAACAACTTGTGTCCCTTCTGCGAATAACTCGACGCACGGTCAAATGAATCAATATAAAACGGAGCGGATCAAACGACCTGCCCGGTGCCAACACTAATCGATAAGTTACGCGAAGCTTTTTGATACACCGAATGTATATTTATCGTCTTCCATCATTAAACAAACGTCCAGCCTTTTGTTTACCAGGCCTGCCGAAATAGTAGTTTTGTTTACTGCGTTCATACGGTGGCTATCGTAAGCCAACATTATGTCTTTGATGTGACCATTATTTGGAATTCTTTGAACGTCCAGCCATCTTTAGTTTTAATTTTTTACTGCTTCTGCTCTTTTTACCTTACTGTATTTCGCTGCCGATTGTAAAATCGGTAACTGGGCAGATTTATGAATACGTCATTCTGCTGATTTTAACGTCACAATTGTAGCATTGGTTTTCTTTTGTGGTAGTTATGGTGCTGGTTTTCCGTATTTTTTTAGCTCCGCCGTTCATCAACTTATTAGGAACTCAAATCGCTTCGGAATTGTTTTTATGCATTTTTCTCATAATATTTGCTCATATAAGAGTTCGCCCATAGCGCGGTTGAATGACGGGCAGTACAAACTGATGCAAGGTCCTTTGGTTGCTACCAGGAAGTACCTGTGTTGCGGCCACTACCTGACCTTATCAATCTTCGTTATAGCAACAAGTTTCCCTTTCCGTTTCAACCGGAGCCAGCGGTTGCATTAGTTGACCAACCCGCCGTACTAAGTGGTTGATGCTTGCGACTGGCAACAAAGCGAAGTTCACGTTATCGAACCGCGCCAGTAGTTCACCCCCCTTTCCCCCCGCCTTGCTCCAGTGGTCCCCGCCGTGTCCCTAATCACCCCCGCTTTGCCCCAATGGCCCCCGCCGTACCCCTCCAATATTTACTTCACCCTTCCCCCAGCTCTGTCTGGCCCAGCCATAAGTAGCGATTACGTCACCCTTAATTCGGTCCAAGTTTTTGTTGTCCCTCGCATGGTCGGACTTGTATATAAATAACCTGGATTTCGAAGCCAGTTGTTATTCTCTCGTGGAGAGTTTGAATTCCTGAACCGCAGCGTCGTTCGCAAAACTATCCGTTTTCTGAAGTGGCTGCCATTGTGTTTCGCAACATCGGCGGATAGTCTACAACTTTCTTTATCTTTCCGGTATTTCTTACCGCTTTCGGGCCCGGATGGTTATTTAACTCCGATGCTAAGAGGCTGTTTAGCGTTAACTCGGTATCGGGTATCGCTTTCCACTGATATACACATACCAACCATAGCTTGTTCGCTTATTTCACTTATTCCTGGCTTGTTTACGGATAGTAATCCCTACCACAACATACCAGTCGCATGTTTTACGGTCTTGCCATTTAACACGTCACTTTATATTTAACGGTGGAAACAAAGCAATAAAAAGAAGTCATGTTAAACGCTGTATTTAGCCGCCGCTGTGTTATTTTAACGGACCAGCTGACAATCGGCGATTATCAGGCCCGATTATCGCCAATATAGCATAACAATGTATATTAAGCTTGTAAGAAACGTCCAGCGAAAATTTTCCGGCTTTTAGTCGAGTTTGTCGGCTCACCTTATCTTTAACATTTTCTCCTTTATAACCACTAGTATAAACGACTGTGGTTCCCCTTTATAGCCCATTGACTATTTATAATTTTAACCCCGAATTTTTAACCAGGTTGCTCCGTTCTCAATCGCCGAAAAGTCGCACAGCATTCAGTCCGGGGACCAGATTGTGAAGGTAAATCATGTTTTCTATTTCTGGAAATTAATAACGTTTCTAGTACAATACGCCCAACGCCTAATTAAGTCCTGGAAAGGTATGAGTTGTAAATATTGTTGGTTCTCTGGCGAGGTATATGACGCATGGGATCGTGACTGCATCGGGTGGTATTGCCTGTCCTTGATTGTAATGCGGCGCGACCGACGCGGTTTCGTGGAAGATTCGTTGTTGATCTCAATGTCATTGCGTTCGACGAGGATAGATTCGTAACGAAGTTTGCTTTGCCCAGTCATATCCCATCAATCAATCAAACCGTCTAGAACTGACAGGCGAAGTGTATAACATGCGAGGGAATGAGTTGGACAGGTTTATCTGGTCTGAACCCGTCGGCTTGCAGTTGGGCCAGTCGGGCGAATGACGCTTGATTGATTGATGGTTGGTTTTGACGACTGACACAACGGCTTATGATGCAACAAAGCCGCCAAATCGCTGCTGTTGTGTCCGACTAGAGATAAGCCGCTCTACGCCGCAGCTCGGTTTTAAAATGTCATTCAAATCCTCTGATCGACGGTCGTTCACGGGGCATAGCAAAACACGATTTAACAGTGCGCACGTGGTGCATCCATCAATAACTACATGTCAGCTAGAGGTCTGCTTGCCATGTACGGGCATGCGGCAACGTATTTACGGCAGTACAGTCCCAATACTGGCAAATGGCAATACATATAATCTTCTTCACGGTTATGGCATCACGTACTTTCGGTCGAGTGCGGCTACGCAGGCAACAGCAGCTTAAACCAAACGCATATTCCACACAGCGAGTTACAAGGTTAATTCGGTAATCCGGTCGGAATGTGTTTCACTTAGCAGTAGCAACGCTGAGAGGCTCAAAGCTTCAGGCGCACGGTATTCGTCGTATGTTGATTAACGAGCGAAAAGGCTAATGAATAGCTCCGTCCGTCCGGGCAGCAAAATCAAGTCGGTTTTGACAAGAATAAATTACGAAATGCGCTTTAGCTCTATTCAAGCAGACAGTAATCGGCGACGACCTCGCCATAACATGGCCTCTCTCCAAATCCAATTACTTTTCGGCATTAGATCGCGTTATGTGCTCATCTATTTCGACCACGTCCTGTTTATTAAACGCAAAATTGACGTCAGACCCGCCGGCTACGATCGGCTATCTCGCAAACAGGAATTCCCAACGAAATTGCAGCTTCGTATGCAGTATTTGACAACACACTGGTTCCCACTAATAAACACTTTAAATGTGATTGCGTCGCCGCGGAATGTTGTCAGATGTGCAAACAAGCGTTGATTCCCACCCGCAACATAGGACAAGTGACCGAACGCGCAATACACAATGCTTCATATCTCCCCACGATCACGAACCGGTATATTCCGGTCGAAACCTGATTCTCGGAAACGGTTTTAATTAGGCTGCGTTGCCACAACTGCTCACGGTACTGTGCAGGAACGCACGATCAAGGATTAACAGAGTTTGCTTTTAGATCAACGGTTCCCCAGTCGCATCAATGACCGAGGCATCAAAGCTCCTCCACAAAGACGTACCCACAATCACATTTCTGATTCGTCGGCAGCAGCTCTACGTAAGTGGTTTATTTAATCTTTTCATGGGATATGATGAGCGGGTGTTTCGCATTCTTTCGCCTGTTTAGAAGCGCTGTCGCAGCCGTCACAATTCAAAGACAACTCCCGGGGCAAAAGTCCACATCCGCGCACAGCTCACTGCCCCTTCGGATTTCGTATTTATTTTGATCCGCGCAGTTAAATCGGCTTACCCAGAAATAGAACATGGTTCGAACGAGAGACCGATGCGACCTTGTTTATATTCCAATCCAGTCACCGAGCTGCGTACATTGCAATCCCCTTGTACTACCAAGTGGATCGACCTGTATTGAACAGTCAACTCCAACCCAGGGCCATGTTTAATCCGTTTGAATTTCGACCCAAACAATCCAATCCCAGCCGCCACACGATTAGGGATTATGCACTAATTTCGTCCTAAATACAAGCGCACGTGGTACAAATGTATTAGCCACAGCTTATAACGAAATGTGGCGTCGGCCCTTATACAATAGTCGCTCAGATGTGGTTAAGAACATTTCTCCTTACCCGATTATGTAAACTTAGGAAATGACTCCATCCAGCATAAAGTAAACATAAACAAGGCGGTATTCAGCAATAAAACAATACCAAAACATCAACCTTTCCGTTGACAAACCAATGTAATTGATGTTCCTTACTACTTTGGTGAATAATCTGTTTGCCAGTGTGTGTTTGGCTTAGCATTGCGTCAACGTATCTACAAGCGGCGCATTCATAGCTCGCTTATAATGCGCGGTTGACACGAGAGTCAACAGTTCGGATGTTCAGAGCGAGCCGACCGCGCCAGGGTGGCGACCTTTCAAAGCCGCTACTCACAAGCTGGCAATTCTCTAGATGCCGCGACCGATACATATACCGACTCTTATATAAAAAACAGTCTTGGTGACGAGCCCATCATGGGTTCGAAACTTGGCTCGGTAAAAAAATTCTCTGAATGCGACCCAGTTTAAACGGAATTTCGTTCAATTCCTGCTTCTGCGTTTTTAACGTTAAATTTGAAGTTTCGAGCAATTGTGTTCAGTGTTCACGTTTAGATTTTAAAAATAAGCAATTTCAATACACACGGTTTTTAATATATTTTGAATTCGTTTCATTGGCGTGAAATGTTTAATGTTTTTGTTTGAGCTGTTACGCTTGTCTGAGCAGTTTTTATTGAGTAAGAAATGAGTCCACGCGATTTTAATACCTTGAAGATTAGAATCATTTTCTCTTAAATGCCATGACCGCTTTCGCAATATTGGCAGCAAAACTCCATTACACTCCGTTAATATACAAACCCATTTTCAAACGACTCTAAATAATTAATGCGTTCGAAAGTTCCACGTACTTTTCTTTAAGCAGATATAAATTTCGGATGCCCGTCAGTTCGATTATAATGTAATAAGCTGCAAGGACAGCAAAATTTGACGGAAATAGTCGTGTGTTATGCATTGGCTTGCTTTATTGAAAGATCCTGTAATCTTGTCGAATGATTGACGTTGTGACGTACGGTTTGTTTACTCGTCTCTGTAGGACATCGAACTTACTAGTTTAATCGGTGGTAGCCCAAGTTCGCTTGGGTTTAATCTGAGCTTTCGACTTGTCATTCGTGTTATGGATACCCGTCGTGTTGTCCCAACTTTCACCGATCGCCCGTCGTCAACCTTTCCTTGTTTTGCTGCAGGACGACGAAAATTGGAACGAATACGATGACGATGTGCTTCGTGACGTCACCAACTACGATGACGTCATGAGCGCGGTGTCAGAGGAGTCGCGTCCTCGCTTCCTGGAGCGGCGCACGAGAGAGGAGTGTGTGGAATACGCAGCTATTGTGTCACAAAAGGTTGGTGCTATTAATTCTAATCCGACAATTTGCAAAGATGAGCCGGGATCGCCGGACGACCGCGAGTCGATTTATTCATGACGTATTTGTGGCTCTACGCGACGTTTAAATTCGGTACTTACTCGCCTTCTTAATTAACGTGACTGCAAAGTCGCCCTAAATCCTGCTTTCCGCGACATAGGATTAAGTTAACTGCGCAATACTTCGCCCGCTTTCCAGCTATATCCCAATGTTGATGCCGCGATTCGTCAAAACAGCTTTTCGGTGAGAATTGGTCGCGCAATTTATTTGGCACCGACTTTCGTCGTGCGTACAGAGTAAGCCGCGCGGCGAGCAAAACAAAGCTAATGGAGTGGGAACAACTTTAAGGCCGCTTCCCCGCCTTCAAAGCTGCACGACGGCGGGCACCGTCAATAAACAGGCTCGGCGTCGAGCGGGATTAATCGACTGCATTTGAACAACATGGGATCGTAGCGGCGCTGCTGCGACAGTTAAGTTCGTAACGAAGCGGCGAGATGTAAAGCGTTCCTTCGCGATTTACACGGCCATAGCGGTGGCAGGTTGCGGGTTAGATGCATAATCCGGCAATGCTGGGCAAAACAACATGCGTCTCGAATCGTGTTTTTATTGAGGTTAATCCGCTAACCCTTTCTAATTAAATCCTGAGCGATTTTCGTCATGTTCTCTTGTCACATGAGAGCATAGCCTGCTCGTGCGGACGCAGTGTGAGGTCTACTCAAGTTGGCGAAGTTTACTTTGACGCCCCAAACCACGTCCAACCGCATTGCGGCAATACCAAAGGGAGTGAAATAGGGAAACTGTTCACTAAAACTATTCAGACAACCCTCTTTCCCTTATTTCGTTTCTCTTATGAAACTTAAAGAAGGAAAACTGGACAGTAAAATAAAGATTAGGGGGTTTAAGGTTATATTTGGGGCAAGAGTTAAATTTAGGGGAATGAGCGAAATAAGTTTTTATAGTTTAACTTAGCAGTTTTTCTCTTTCCGTCCGTTCCCATTTTCCTCCCTTTAGTATCGCCCTTCTTTTAGTTACCCATTTTCTCTTTCCGTCCGTTCCCATTTTCCTCCCTTTAGTATCGCCCTTCTTTTAGTTACCCACCACAATCACCCCCGTGTATTGCGACCAGGAACTGACAAGCTTCAAATTTTTCAAACTTCATTTCATTTCCAGCTCGCCGCAACAACCCGAACAACCGACAGCGGAACTTCCCACAGTTCCGCCGATTCGAGTCCCAACGAGAAAGACAGCGGAATAGGCCGGACAACAGACGGCAGCAGCACACAGGTATGTTGTTTTTTTTATAGAAACCCGATTACCTTGTTTGCCAATATCCGCGGTTAAATACCACGATATTTTCGAGTAAATGCGATCGAATTAAATTCCACCTTCGGTATATATTACGTCTCTCTTTTAAATTGGTCGCTGGAATTTAATTTTGCAAAATATTGCGGGAATTAGAGGTAAATAGGAAGCCTCATCCAGCAATTTCATCCCATAAACGTCACCCGAACTCGTTGCGCGTATCTAATGCCATATTAAAGACAGCGGTAATTTCTAATCCAATAATGACACGGTATATATCCGCATGGCACGGTTAACCGTCGTCACTAGAATGGATGCATAATAGATGAATTGGATTGAGTTTAGATGGTATAGACACTTGCACATCCTGTTTATCTTTCCTCTTGAAGTCGCACTCGATCGACGAAATTTGTAAAAAAGAGAGCAATCGCGCACTCTGGTTTGACGTAATCCACGCTTGCCCCGTTTATTCACCTGCCAAGAGCCAGGCTGGAATGTGCGTCTGGTCGGCGTATCTCACCACCTACCACCGTTTGTTGAAGACTGTTGTATTTCTCCCCTGTTAAGTCGTCTGCGTTGCTGGGAAACCGTGCGATTAAAAGGCTAAACAGTGGCTGTTAAGACCAAGTTCTAGATTCCCCATCGTTACCCGCACTGGCAACCATTCGACCGGGTGTTTACTCATTAGATAAGTGCTCAAATGAGCACAAGCTTAAACCACTGATGATTTTGCAGAGCGTCACCGACAACACAACGAGCACTCAGGACTCGAGACGATTCGGAACGGACTCAAGTAGAAACAGTTCCGCTTCCCATTCAGTTGCAACAGAATTTACATTCGTCACGCCAACGGTAAGAATGCGAATCGACGAAACAGATTTTCTAGTATTAAACTCTTTTTCGGGAGTAATTTTTAAGTGTTAAACTCGAGTTTGAACTTCTGTTTTATGACATATTTTTAAGTATTAAAATCTATTTTGGAACTTATTCCAGTTTTGGTATTTTCAAATGTAAAACCTTTAGTTTTCATAACTTATTTTATGAAGTATCCAGTTTGAACCAAAGCCTAAACGTTCGTACTCTATTCCAGGATTACCACTGTCCGATACGATCTTCCGAAAAACCCGTCGATGGACACTCCACCGATTCCGCCAAGGGTTCGATGGAACGATCCATTGTTCCGGAGAAGTCGAACGAATTCCAGCGACTCAGTGACGCGATCCAGCAGCTTGAATTGGGGGAAGAACCTAACCTGAAAACTCCCGCATATGAAAATGACATGTGCGACATCGTAAGTCCGTGGGTGAAAATCGCCCGGCAAGACTACGAGGAGAAAATCCGTCAGTTCGAAGTCGATAAAGATTCTCGAAACTTCCATCCTGCCGCCTTTCCCAACTCGACGAATATTGATGACGTCATCGTTTCCACCGAACGGAGCTCGAGCAGTGCAACCGACAACACCTCATCCGCGTACAGCACCGGCGAGAGTTTCCGCAGCTCGAGCACGGCAAGCGAGCCCCGAATCAGCATAGACGGGATGACACCGCCTTTGTCGCCGAGCAAATGCGAGAAAACCTCACCAAAGTTGCACTTCCCCTCCGGTCCTACCATGTCGTACATGAGCAGCGATGCTAACAGCGACGGTGAAGCGCCCGCTTGTTACCTCACACACGCCGAAGACAGCGACTCCGAAGGCTTTGAAGACGCTGGAATCGAGTTTAATTCGGTCTTTACATCAACGGCCCCTCCTAAGCTACCACCCACCCCCCTGCCGAGGCTTCTACACCCCCCGCAAGGACCAAACTTCCACACTTCGGCCTCGCTTACCGCCTCCACGAAGGAGTTATGGAAAGCAGCTGCCGCTGTAGCTAAAAACAGACGCAACCCTCACGATCCCCCCACCGAGTCCTGCTCCTCGGACGCGCGGTCGAGACACAGATCCAGCTCCAGAAGTGCAGGTGACGCTAGCAGCAGCAAGGAGAGGTCGGAGAGCGAAACTCTGGTGGATTCCCAGTTCCGAAACTCGACCGGTGACAGCACTTGTACCGATTTACCCGACGCGAATCGAGTTTTAAATAAACGCCAACGAGATCCGAACTGCTTCAGCAAAAGCGCCGGAAGCAACGATTTCCCTTCCAAGTCACGAAATTGCAAGTTACGTCGCCAATCTGAGCGTGCAAGTCCGGTGCCGGTGTGTAGGCGACCCGATATCGCCAGGTCGCAGTCCTATACGGAAGGATCGAACAATACGGGTACAAACATGGACGCCACGACAGATGGAACCGGTGAAATTGGTTCGAGTAATGACGTTCGAATGGAATGGAAGGTTCGAGTGAGTCGGGACGGGACTCGCTACATCACCAAGCGGCCAGTGAGAGAAAAGGTGCTTCGAGACCGAGAACAGAAACTGCTCGCTGAGCGATGCGGGGTCACCACCGATGACGACGCCGTCACTGAACTTAAACTCGGTCGCCATTGGACCAGGGAGGAACGAAAACGCCATCTTCGTCATGCGAGAGAAAAGAAGCGCCGACGCGACTTCATGCAACGTTGCCGACTCGAAGTTCTCACAGAAAACGTGCCAGCTGAAGGGGACATCGTTGAGCTCAGTCATAAGAAGATGGAGAGGCGAAAGCACAAGAGAATGCTGCTCGACAGTTTTGTGACCGTGCAAGAGATCCTCGCGCACGGGGACAAGACTGCAGGTACAGCCGCTGTCAATCCTTTACTCAGCGTCACGTACATATGAATGGCGACTGCCGGTGCACCAGCGAAGCTGAGATGAGATTCAACTCTCACAAGTGAAACGACGCGAACGTGGAGGCAAAGAGAGAGAAACTTGCCCAGAAGGATAGGAACTGAACCCGCATATCTTAAAATGGACATCCGTTTTACTGCAGAACCCCAGGCTTAAGACTTAGACCCCACGTACTTTTAGTGTCGCTTTTTTCAAATACGTTAAGTTCCAGAGCACAAGTGAGTGCGGATAACTCGCTCACTGTAAGTGCGACGACCCCACACATGCGTTATTACAATTATAATAAGTTGTCACTATGTTGTTTATGTGTACGTAGCACCTAAACAAAATCCGTTTACCCTCTAATTTATTTTTAACTTTTTTGTTGGCAATATCCTATAACCGCAAGAAATCTGGATATTTTCATTATAGTTTGAAGATTTTATAATTGTTTTCCCAGTGAAACCAAGCTTTACCCGTACATTGTACAATTTTTAAATTTCTATTTCCTCTTGCGCGCTCCAAATGACAATTTTCCTTACTATTTCCTTTTCTATAAGATGTTCTATCGAAGTACCAGCTGTTTGCTGTTGCTTTATGGACTTGTATGGTATTGTGTTGATTCGCAAATAAGAAATGTTGTTCAAAACGATACAAGTGTGATATGTGATCCTATATGGTCAGTTTTATACAGCCATTTAGTTGAGTTATATAAGTTTTTACAGCATTTTTTCAATTAACTTAAATATTCAGGATAGCACCAAGGTTACTCATTTTTATTGAAATAGGATAAGATATTTATGTTCATTCCTGTGAATGGGAAAAAGCAAGTGGCGTTAGGACACGGGCAATCATCAAATAACTTCGTAATTACTTAATCGAGTGTCTCACAGTCACGTTACCGAAACTATTCCAGTGTGTTGCGTGTGATTAAGACGTCCATTTGATTATGGTAAACCCACAAATTCTGATAAGTGACATGACCAAAGACAAAACTGACTGGCTAGCAATCATTTTCGAACCGTAAAAGCTTCGGATGAAATTGTAGGTTTGAAACTGGCGTCCAGTTAATAGTTGTGACCTTAAGCAAGGTAAATCAGCTGTACCCAGTGCCCAGTGGATTAATGGGCTTCACTAAAACTGAATTAACCACGTCACTCGTAGATAACACGTTGCAATAGCTCTGGTTACCCGGCGATGGGCGTCCGGTAATGTGAATTCTGCCCCTCCGGTAATGTGAATGAATTATAACGCTCCTATTTTTCCATTCACTTGTAGTAAAACATAGATATCCTGTCCTTTCTAAATGAATAATAAATAGCATCAATATTGATTTACATTTAAAGCAAATTGGCTATGGGTTCGTAGAGATTTCCCACACAACCCATTAGCGCAATGGCCAGGTTTTATTTTAATATACATCACATTTAACCTTACTAAAGTGTGTGTCACCCATGTAACCAACACACACTGGGTTCTTGTTAAAAAAGCGGAGACGCATTGTTTTTGTCCGTTGTTTCTCAAACGACTTTTAAAGGGCTAAGCATTAGTGGCTGATTGAGTAAATCGCTATGTTGCCCGTACGAGATCGCCTGAAAAGAGTATTTAAATTGAAATGAACCTTCAGATGAAGTAACTTAAAATGACCTGGATGTGTCAAAAGCTAAAATTGTGGTTTTTACCCACGGGAAAATCCCTAGAAACCTAAAACACTTATTTGCTCTTTCCACGCTTTCGGACCACACCTTCTCCTAAAGCCGGCCCCCCAGTAATGGTGGCGCTTTACCGCACACTCTTTTTCAGGGCTTTATATTGTTTTGGTCGTAATTAAATTTTGTTTGCTTAATATTGTTATTTCGCTTAGGCCGCATCCGCTATATTTATTAAATGATATCCTTTTTTAATGACGTGTTTTAACGAGTGTTCGTTTTACCGTCTTTTCTTGTCCCTGTGTCGTAATTTGATTCGTTTGCCATTTTTTAACCTGGGCAATAAATGAATAAACTAAACCAAAACCTAACTACCATATGACCAGAATAAACGATTTTGAATAACATCGTTTTCTCACACTCAGGTTAAAGTAACTATTCTACGACATAGAAATATAATATTATATTAATTTCTTATTATACTTTTCTATTGCGGTGTCGAAGCATTTGCACTGTATCTATAGGGTAAGCACTTAATGTACATCAAACTGAGGCTACAGCTGATCGACATTTGTGACGTCATACAGTAGCTTATGGGAACTCCTGATGTATTATGGGTAATTTTTTTAAATCTTTTTTTCTTTTTTTAGGCCGATTCTCTTCTTTTCAAACTGTATATCGGCAAAGATGATTTTAAAACCGCATCTCCTTGATCAATATCCAGAAAATTCACAAATTAAAGGGTGCCTCTAAATACTACGGGATCGCTTGATTCACTTAGATTGCTATGGAAAGTAATTCTCACCCTGTCCCTAACACTAATCTCAACCCCAGAACTAACTTTAACCCCAACCCTAACATTAATATCATGGCTTTTGTAATTACGCAGTATAGTAAGCGATCCTGTAGTATTTAGAGGTAGGCTACCGCAAATTTAATACCGGTATTATATCAATACCAATGCACAATAACCCCATGGTTGACTGATTGGGTTAGGATTGGTGTTCAGGTAGAGATTAGCGTTAGGGTTGGGGTTCAGGCTTAGAGTTAGTTTTCACGCAAATAGTGTGTGCAGTTTCATAGAATAAATAGTGTGTGCAGTGCATAGACTAAGCACACCACTGAATACCCAGCATTTGGTTTAGCACCCATCACATTTCGAAATGTTTTAACATCTTCATACAGAAGCGCGCTAGATATATACCGGTAGATATAATCCACAATACACCATGTGTTTCCACAAGTTACTTGTCGTTTCGCATGAACAACTCTCTCCTAGGAAAAAATTTACCCATAATACATCAGGAGTTCCCATAAGCTACTGTATGACGTCACAAATGTCGATCAGCTGTAGCCTCAGTTTGATGTACATTAAGTGCTTACCTATCTATAGCGAAGATCATAACAACGTGCGTTTGTGTTTATTTTGAGATTTGATTTAAGTCGAACTATGTCGGACTCCGAAGACGAAGAGGTTGCCGACACGCATTTGAAGATTGTTGTTCTTGGTGATGGCGGCTGTGGGAAGGTTAGCTGACGATTTTCTACTTACTATGCCTTGTATAGGGCAACAATAAAAGGAGGGAAGCTGCACACTAAAATGAAGATTATGACATTAGAGTCAGTTTTAAACATGGGGTTGGGGTTAGTTCTGGGGTTGAGATAACAATTTAAGCCAGGGTTTAAATTAGTTTCTGTAATTTTGCAGTGTAGTTTCCCGTTTTTCCTCATTTTAGTGTTGCCCCAACCCTATGTTTAAATCTGACTTCCTGCTTTCCCTTCTTTTAGTTTTCCCCTGCCTTTATGTAGTGGGCATCATGTATAAAGTGAAAACTGCATGAAAAAAGTATGAAAATAATTCTAGCCGTTCCCCAAACACTAATCTCATTTATAAAACTAATGCCAAGTTTTGCCTCCAGTGCTACACTAACCGTATTACCATAATCATAATTTTACTGCGCAGTTTCTGTACTCTACTCTTTCCCTTCTTTTAGTTTTCCGCTATATAGTTTTGTATATTTCTAACTATATTATTAGTTATGATAAAATTGTTTCAATTTAAACCAATATATGTGTGGACCAGTATAGAAAGCAGAAAAGAAAGTAAAGTGTTTATTTCCGTGTGTGAGAAATGGCAGTAGTTACAGCAACCGACATGGATAACCCCATCTATAATCCAAATCATGACCAACTCATTTTATGCAATTTTCAGCAGCCACTAGAATCCAAATATCTATATTTGTGTTATCACAATGGATTGGTCTTTCATTGCATCCTTTGCGGTACATTACTCTTCATTACTGTATAATTTATTGGGCAACACTAAAATGAGGGAAAAAGGGAAGGAGGAAAACTACTCACTAAAATTACGAAAAATAATTTAATCCCTCCCCTAAACAGCAATCTCAACCCAAGAAGTAAACTTCAACCCCATGTTTAAAAGTAACTCTAATGTCATAATCTTAATTTTAGTGTTGTTGTTTGTCTAATTGTGATGTAAGTAAAATTTAAAAGATAAACTTAAACTTAAACTCGTGTGATTCGAAAATATGCTTTTTATACCAAAGGAGTACCTAACTAGTTTTATTCTCCAGACTTCCACTGTTACAAGATACTCGCAAGATCAATTCAGCAAATCATATGAACCAACTCTCGGAGTGGAGTTCTATTTGAAAAGGATTGTTTTACCAGGTTAATATCTTTTTTAAATATTAATAACCTGAACTAGATCACTCTTATAGAATAGGATAATTGATATTTTCCCCCCCAAAAAAAATATATATATAATCAATCTAATTTATATACCAATAAACATAAATTTATGTAGTATTGTATAAATTTAGTAAATAAATTGTTTAAATTACTACAGTAGTTGGCCGGTAATTATGACCCTGGATGATATGACCAGCTGCTTATTATGACCAAATTTTGAGTAAAATAACTAACATTTTCTAGAACTCTCTTATTACAGTACACTTTTCTCTTATTACAGTACCTGTCACACACTTATAACTTTCTACTTTTCAACATGCATGTTTACTGTACGCGTGTGTGTTCTGTACCGGGTATTAATGACAAAACAGTAACAATGATATGATGTAGATTTACTAACATAGTATTCGTACTGTATTCTTTTTTTTACACAGTACCGGTATTATGCCCGAAATGGTCTGGTCCAAAGTGGTCATATTAGCTACTTTATTATGGTGTTTTTATTTTATTGTTTTCATAGTCATTCAAATATATACTAATAGCCGAGGCATGCAAAGTACAAACCATTGTTCTGTTATGAGTGACCCATTTTTTTTGCAGGAAACAAGAACGTTACTTTGCAAATGTGTGATGTTGGAGGTCAAACCCTTGGAGGATCCATGTTCGACAAATATATTTATGGAGCAAATGTAAGAATTCTGCATGTGTGATCAGGACTGTAATTAGCATGTTTAAATGCCAGCATTGGTCATAGACACTGACGGACATTGCGCGATAAAAAACGCCATCCCTGTAACGTAAACGTCATTGCACCAGGCCAGATACATGTCTTTTGCAGTTCGTAATTTTTAATATCATTAATAAATCTGCATGGGAAAAACGATTTAATTTTGGTACATCGCACAAAATCACACTCAAAAGTGTAACTAACTACTAAATAATTGCCTCGCAATGTGTAGAATTCCTCGCAGTACCAAGTCCAATTAGGCGAAGGAAACTCCTGCGCTTTCGCATTGTCTAGATTTGTTAATTCAATTCGGTGTCATGTTTTAACGATTGTTGTTTTATCGTCATTTTTCAGTTTAAAATTTTTTATAGATGGTCCTGTTGTGTTTTTATTGTGAAAACAAAAAGTAAACTTAACTAATGCACAGTTGTAAACTATACATATTATGTTAAGCAATGTACATTTTGTATGGCATTACTTACTAATGCTTATATTCTCTGAAAATATCTTCTAATGAAAATATCAGCGCGAAATATGGAGAAAAAAACAAGAGCAATTTTTATTTATTGGTTCTAATTTAGTTGAAATAGATAACAAACAATATTGATGCTAAAATAACCAAATATCGCGATATTTTTTACAACTACCCAAATTCCCATTGGATTAACAACCAAAATTTCGATCAGGTATTTCATTTTTTTTAATATAGCTTGAAGTTTTAATCCAATTTAACAACTTCTGGGGTAACTCTAAGAGTGTTCGCTACTTTAAGTCGGATTTTAATACAAAGCAATGTACAGTTAAACAGAAGTTACTTTTATATTTAAGTAATTTTAAACTAACAGAACGATTGCTGAAATTGTTAATCGATATTTTGTGATTGGTTAACAATTATCAAATTCTAAATATATTCAAAATAACATAATATGTATAATTGTATAATGTATATCAATAATAGAACAAGTTTGACCTACATGTCATATTAATTACGTTTTCACAATCTTTTGGTAAAATAAAAAAAAAATCTTGCCGGTTTATCACTAACGAATTGGATTTCTAATCGACCATGTGTTTTCCTACTTTGGATCAATAATTTGTGGTTATTCTTTGTAAAACAACTCTTTTTACTACAGGGCTTTATAATGCTGTACGACATTACCAGCAATCAGAGTTTTGAAAACATTGAATCCTGGTTCACATCGAGTAAAGCTGTCGAGTACACAACTGAACCACATTACATGCTAGTCGGCAATAAAGGTCAGTGTTATGGGTACTTGTAATGATGTGCTTTAACACACTATCTTAATAAGGGTTATTACCGCTATATATATATCTTGTCAGTTCTTTTTAGACCATAGCACGTGTCTAGATTAGAGCACTCATTACGGCGGTCATGCTTGTATTTTATCCAGTACCGATTGTGTCATTGGATTAACATAAGGCATGATGGGTTTGATAATAAAAACTCTTGGAGTGCTATATTTAACTATTACAGTAATATTATTCCAATAATTATCAATGCCACGAAATTTGTTGATTCACCCAGGTCATTTTAAAAATCTGCATTCTAAAGTGGTTTAGCGGACATATAATACAGTTCAAATAAATGCATGATTATGTGTATTTCCTTATTTCGTCTAGTAGTGACTTAAAATTCCGTTTTTTTTCGTTGTAGTGGACCTAGAACACCAACGCGTGGTGAGTAAAAAGAAACACGATACTTATGCAACAGACAACAACATGGGGTCTCATTTTATTTCAGCAAAAACAGGAGATTCAGTGAGTTCTATTGTGTTTGAGCAGTATTGGTTGTCCAGATTCAATACAATGCATGGTGGACTTTGGAAGATCTTAATTCAAATGGCGATTATAATCAAATGACCAATTTTTAAATAAATTTCGAATGTGTGAAAATTTGGTATTTGATACAACATTGGCTACCAGACTAACATTCCACCAAATCTGATTAAAATAGGAGCATCTGTAAAGCGCTATGCTGAAAAAAAAACTATATTTTTGTAAATTCTAGTTTGGTGTTTAGTCACCCAGGAGAAAACACTTCTTGTTTTTGCATTCTAATCACGTTGTATATATTTCAAATCTTCAGTTAAAAAAATTTAATATTCCGCTATTTTGATAAAGACATTGCTTTCAGGGTCAAAATTCCATCAAATTTCGGGCGAGTAAAAATTCACTAACATGTGTAATCTCACGCCAGTAAATATTTTACGAAAGTAACAGGATTTATTGTTTGTTTTTAATTCCCCCAATCGCCAGTTAAATACACAGTTGCGACATTTTATATATATCTCTACCATCAGTATGCATTTTGTTGACGCATCATAAAACCATTTCGAAATAACTAAAATCATAAGAATATCATTCAAATAATATTCCAATGTGATTAATCTGCAACATAAATGCAATTTATACTAATAATTTATTAGTACGTTTTTTTCCATCATTCGAATTTCATTTGAAAAAGAATACTTCATTAGAATAAAACCCAGCCCTAAATCAGTGCATAGTAAATACAGCTACCATCCTGCATTATTAATTTTTAAGCTTTTCCAATTGACAAACCGGTTATTTATAAATCTATGCCAGGTGGACTTGTGCTTCAAGAAGCTTGCCGCTGACATTCTCAAGATTAAACTGTCGAAGGCAGAAGTGGACGGGGCTCATGTGAGTTGTGCATTTAATGTCTCTTGATTCCAACTGTTAGTCTGGTGGTTTAGTGCGACATGTTCTACCCGAAAGGTTGCAGGTACGAAACTAGTCGCTAACTTGTCGGTTGTGTCCTTGGGCAAGGCACTTTACGGACATTGCCTGAACCCAGAGGATTAATGGGTTTTGATACCAAACCGAAGGAACGTGTGAATCATTGCACACAACACACTACAATAGCTTCGATTGGTACAAAAATGTAAATTTGGTAAAATGTGTCTTTTATATTTAAATTAATTAAATAATTAAATAATTATTTAGTTCACATGAGGGGTGCTTGGGATGCCTTGGGCACATTTCATGTGATATTTACCACGAATATCTATTACAGAATTAATTCCAATTCAGTTCGAAAATAAAAGATTTCTAAATTTTTATATCCCAGCAATTTGAAAATAAGTGCTAAAATTTGTTTTTTTAAGTTAAAAGTGATAATGAATTTAATTAAAATTTATTTATCAAATGTACGTACAACTGTATTTTGCTTTATTAAATTATATCGAAAAAGTGAATGCTTGCTAATCAAGTATATTTCAGAGCAATTCCTAATTCTAGATTAGAACAATTCTAGAAAACAAATTGATTTGTATATCGAAATCCCTAATATATACAGCTGCACGTTGGATTAGTAGAGTCAGCTTTTGATATAACGTTCAACCGGTTATTCTGGTGGGTTAGTGCGACGCCTTTCAACCGAAGGGTTGCAGGTGCGAAACTGGTCGCTAGCTATTTGTGTCCTTGGGCAGTGCCTGAACCTGGCGGATTAATGGGTTCTATTAAATTAAAGGAACGTGTCTATCATAAACAACACACTGCAATAGCTCCGGTAATCTGACAGTGGGCGCAAGGTGATCTGACGATTGCCTGTGTGTTAACCCCCTTAGTTTTTTCATTCATGCGGATAAACATGAATATCTTATCTTATCCTATCTTAACATATTTCCTGAACAGAGGGTTGTAAAGGCAGAGGTGAAATCAAGCAAAGTAGAATCCAAACCATCTGTCCGAAGTCGACCGACCAAACCAAAGAGCAGCATATGCCTCATGCAGTGAATCCTCTGAAGCAAGTGGCTGTACACAGCTACCTCTATGTCCAACACCCCACTGCAAATAATGGTTCTGCCCAATTGATTCAAATATTAAAAACACTCTTGCAGAAGATCATGAATATCTTGCACTTAGCCTTGATAGCGGGTTACTAATGCGAGAAACATGTTTCACTTTTATAAATGTTCCATTTTCGCTATATGTTGTATGATCCATGTTTAATGATAGTTTACGCTGCGAAACCGAAATTCAAGTTAACATTGACGATTGCACCACTCAGTTATATAGTTCAACTTCTCTTTAACATACCAGTATGTTAATATAATGGAAATAATATGGTTATATTTTTATATATATATATTATAATTTTTTTAAAGGAATTTGGGTTAATAAATAGTATAATTCGGTGCATTCAATTTACACCTGTTGGTGCATTGTGCTAATACAGCTAATTTTGATGATGGTTAATTATTTTGTGCATATCTGGTTTATTTTTATTCTGTATTTGCCCCTGGCACGATTTGGTTTAAATAGGTGCTTTAATTAAACTGTGATCCATTTGTGTGAATGTGATTTTAACTTTTATCATCCAAAGTTTTATATTCATGTGCTTCATATATATATTCCTATGCTTTATTTTAACGTTAGTTATTTCAATGGACCATATGGATATTTTATAAACGTTTTACACCACACTACACTTCTACTTTGTCTTTGCATTTTTCAAAAAATTGATTCTATTTTTTAAAGCTTGCATTGTTGCTATTAAACAATATTTTCTGTTCTAGATACAACTGGTAAGTGCCGACTGTCCATAGGTGGTTTAGACGCTTATAGGAGTAAATAACCATGCGCAAAAGCGTGAAGCAGAAAATTTTCACGTATGTGCAGAGTGGATATCTTTTGAAGCTGAAGCATTACCTGGAAACTTACAGCAAGAAAAACGAAGTTCTTTCGTTGAACTTCAGTGCAGGGGATTTGAACCGAACACCTTTGCACATCGCGTGTGTTCTCGGGGATGACGCGCTCGTGCGATGTTTGCTCCGTTTCGGCGCAAGTGCAGAGGTGAAGGATAAAAATAAAGAAACCCCGTTGCATTTGGCCGCTAAGTTTGTGGGTGAGGAGGGGAATTACTCGGGGTACAAACTTTTGATCGATCCGCTGATCCGAGAGTTCCCGGATGTGCTGACGTGGAGAAACAGATGGGATGAGACTCCAAGTCAGCTCCTCCAAGATGCGAGGGAGCGATATAATGCTCGGAAAGAGGAGGAAGAAAACGCTTGGAAGGAGGAGGTGGGAAGTTGCTACCGGGATAAAGAAGATCCTGAATCTTCCGCAAACTCCTCACAAAAGTGGGAGGAAAAGCTCCGAAGTGAATGGGAGGATGATTGTGCGGATGCGGGGATCAGGAGCGATCTCGTTCTGGAAGACCTGGACGACATGATCCCGGAGTACCCGACATTCGAGCAATGGGCGGATCAGATGGCGGCCGAGTACAAGAGGAAGAACCAATCGAGGATCATGACTAACCAGAAGAGGAAGGAATGGAACAAGAAGAGAAAACTTGACGAGATCCGGGATGTGAAAGACCGGATGGAGAGGGAGCACGAGAAGTACAGGAAGAGAAGAGAAGCGATGAAGACTGAAATCTTGGACTCAAAGAACAAAAACTACCAGGAAAATATGTCGAAACACAAGGAATCGGTTTCGGATACCGCCGCTGTTAAAAAGCTCAGATTTAAAGACATCCCGTGGCCATGTTTGGGCTCAATGGATGAAATGATTGAAGTTATTATGGCAGGTCAACCTGCTGGGGATAATAAAGTCAAAAGGAAGTATATTCTGAAGCAACTTATATTGTGGCATCCAGACAAGTTTGCGCAACGATGCAGTCAACTTCTGGACGATGTCGACAAAGATTCGATATTAGACACCGTTAAGACTTTATCGCAATCTTTAAATGAAGTTTTAAAATCGTTATAATGTTGTTTCATAATAAATTTCCAAAAGTAACAGTAAGAGCTTTTGGGTTATTATCAAGCTTTTATTCTAGCGCTTTTACTTAAATAAGTAACAGGAGACGCTTACATATAGTTTTTAGCAAAATTGAATTGACATTTTTTGCAAAATTAAACTGATATTTTTTGCAAAATTAAATTGACATTTTTAGCAAAATTATGTTGAAATTGACAGCAAAATTAAATTAAATACAAGCTTGACCTCTAGACAAAAGTTGTTACATTATTTATGTTTTTGTTGTTTTATCTCCCTGAATACCAACAGGAGAGATAGATTCTGCTCCAAACAGATATTGCTGTGTCCTGCCACATTTTGGCCTAACTGCAACATATTCGCTTTTTTGCCTTTTCGGTGTAGCTAATTAGTGAATAATCTTTTAAAAATTCAGTTTTGTCCAGGGTTGTGGAATTGAATGGTAGAATGCGATTGCAAAACTTGTGTTAATAAGATTGATACAATAGTACAAGAATGTCTACTAATTACATTGTAACTGCTCACAAGCCAACTGCAGTGAAGCAGTGTATTACAGGTGAGCTTATTTTATTACTTGGATATTATATTTTCGTTAGACTAACCCAGTAGTTCTTAAACTTTTTTATTCACCCCCTTGATGTTGGTCATTCATGCTCATGCCTCACCCAGCCTCAAAAATCAAATCCAAGAAAAATGAAACAACAAATTATTTGCCGTTATTCTGCTTGGTTTGAAGGATGCAACTGTTTTTTTATACGACAAAACTGTCAAATTGTTTGGTTAATTACTAAACGAATATGAGACCTAACATAAAAAGATGTATATTGATTTAGGTTAAATATACTGACTTAATGAACAGTAAGCCCAAATCTACTAGTAAGGGGGTGGGTAACTTCTCTAGTTAATGGGGCAGATGTGGGAAAATGAAGTCCTTGGTGGGCCGGATTATTACATGAATAGTATTCAATATCTTAATTACAGGTCAGGTTAGCTACAGTGTGCGGAACAATCAAAATCCCCTCATGGGCTGAACCCGGCCCGCAGGCTGTTTGTTGCCCATACTTTTACTAGTAGTATTTTAAGCAATAACCAATATTGAAAAGCCCAACACACTACATTTAGTCGAGAAATAATAGAATTAATATTGAATCATATTATATTTTTAATTTAAGCCAATATTTAAACTGTAAATTTATATACAACTATTTAAGAATAAACTAAATGCCAGCCGTATAAATCTTGTCCGACCGGTTAGTCTGGTGGTTTAGTGCAACGAGAAAGCTTGCAGGTTAAAAACTGGTCGCTACCTAGTTGGCTGTGTCTTTGGAAAGGGCACTTAACAGACATTACCTGAACCCAGCGGATTAATGGGTTCTACCACATTGAAGGAACATGTGATTCATACACAACACACTGCAATAGCTCTGATAACCCGACGATGGGCGCGAGGTAATCTGACGATTGCCCGTGTGACAACCCCCTTGGTTTTCCCATTTACCGGGATAAACATGAATATCCTATCCTAAGGTACTTATTGGATGTTGT